>JAJEKB010008477.1:0-22502 GCA_022393335.1 Macrotrachela quadricornifera | reverse complement strand
GTCACGGTCTGTGATGCTACTTTTAGCGATCGGTCACGGTCTGTGACGCTTATTTTGTGTCGGTCACGGTCTGTGGGGGGGGAGGGGGGTGGGTGCAAATTTCTACCCCTAAACACTTCAACACTCTCTTTCAGATCGTGTTTCACAAGAAAAGTCACATCACGCTGGGTCGCCCATGAACTGACTGATGAACAAAAGCAAGAACGACTTAGGGTTTGTCGTCAGAATTTAGCAAAATTTCAAAATGGAACATGGCGATTAGATGACATTGTTACTGGTGATGAGACATGGATTTTTCACAGACAAATTGGTCGAAAGTCGAGCAATGCTACCTGGGTTAGTGAGAATGAACCACCAAGCACGATTGTTCGTCCAAATAGGTTTGAATCTAAGACATTATTTTGTTTTTTCTTTAATTCTAGTGGTCCTGTTCTTATTCATAAAGTTGATAAGGGGAACACTATCGACCACAACTATTATATCGACAGTTGCCTCGAGCCTATTATCAATGAAATACGAAGGCAAGCAAAATCATCGCGCACAAAGTGCATCAGATTGCTTCATGATAATGGTAGTTCTCATACTCATTCCGATGTTACTGACTATTTAACAAAAGAAGGTATTGAAATGATACCACATCCATCATATTCACCGGATCTTGCTCCATGCGACTTTTGGTTAAATGATTACATCAAGAGCAATTTGACCGATCAACCGAACGAAGAATCGCTCGCTCAGGAGGTTTACAAAGTAATGAAGAATATTCCAGAAAAAGGGTTCAAAAAGACTTTCGACAAGCTGTTAGAAAGGATGCAACTTTGTATTGATAATAATGGTGGCTATTTTGAACATTTAATAAAATAAAACTGAAAATATCTTCTTCGTTTTATATCCTAATTTAATGTTGTCAGAGCTCAAGTCTAGTGGTAAGTATGATAGATTTCATATAAAGGAATCTGAAATTTGAATCAAAAATAGAGTTTTTCGATGCATTATTGTAGACGAAGCATTTTACTAAATATTTACACAAGAAAACTTTCGATATTAACCATGTTATGGAATTTTAAAAATAGAGCTACGAACTTTTGATCAACCCTACGTAGTATTTAATTTTGTCAGACAAAAACCATTGTTACACAGCATTCAGAAGGCCCCTTGTATCAACAAAAATTAGATTTTAATAGCCTACTTGACGTGCACTGTCATTTGAAACAATTTTTTCCTAGAAACTATTTTTTCACAAAATCGGTTCTTACTAATCCTATGTGCAAATATTATGGTGATATTTAGGATCATCATCTTGGGCTACCCCAGGTCCACTATATATCGTTCAAATAAGGATTTATCAGTTGGAAAGATTCTAACATTAACTAAATTGTTTTTCGATTTTTGAAGCAGTCATTTGAAATTCAGAAAAGCTTCGCGAATTTAGAGAAATAGTTACCCAACAGGACTTTCAAAAATATGTATATAAGGTAAGAGACATTCGCTCGAATTTTAATTTCGAAAGTACTTTTGAGGTCATGTATAGTAAAAAGCTAAACACTATTATTTTCTACTTTTTTAAGTGCCCCTTTCGATTTTCGAAAAATTGCGGCAGATCATGTATTTGTCTCATTATGAAAAATACTTGTAAATATATATAAAATTGTTTAGCCGACTTCTTGAATTTTCATTTCGAAAGGAATGTTAGGGTCATACATAGTGAAAAGCTAAACAGTTTTATTCTCAGGTTTTGTGACTGCTCCTTTTGATTTTGGAAAAATTGCGACACATCAAGAGTTTGCTTCTGTGTGGAGAATATTTGCAGACACATAGAATTTTTTTAGGCGATTGGTGCGAATTTTAATCTCGAATGCACTTTCGGGGTGACGCATTGTAAGAAACTTCGCACTAGTATTTTCAGCTTTTTAAAGTGCCGGTTTTCATTTTGAAAAAATTAGGGCATCTCAAGAGTTCCTCTCTTTGCTAGGAATATTTTCAAATATATATAAAACTTTTCAGACGGTCTCACGACTTTTATTTTCGAAAGTGTTTTTGAGGTCATGCATGGTGAAAAGTTAAGCAGTATTATTTTCAGCTTTTTCAAATGCCCATTGCGATTTCGGATAAATTATGGCACATCAGGAGTTTGTCTCGTCGTGGAGAATATTTGCAGATACATATGAAATTTTTTAGGCGATTTCGGAAATTTTAATTTCGAAAGTACTTTGGGGGTCACGCGTTGTTATAAACCAAGCACGATTGTTTCCAGCCTTTTGAAATGGTCGTTTCGATTTGAAAAAAGCTGCCGAATATCAGGAGGGGGTCTTGCCGTGCAATATTTGCTCGAATACATATAAAGGGTATTAGACATTCTCTTGGGTTTTAATTTCGAAAGTTCTTTTGGGGTCACGCAGATTCTAGAAGTAGACACTATTGGCTTTCAGATTCTGAAATGAGTGTCTCAATTTGAGAGAAGCTGGAAGTCCTTCGGAGCGTATGTCAGGCAGCATGAGTTCCAGAAATACTTATAAAGGAGCTGAAGTATTTTTAGATTACACAATGTCAAAAAGTAAGGAGTGCTCTTTTTCGTTTTTCAAGTGATCATTTCAGTTTGGAAGAATTAGATTGTTTTGTACAAGTGTTAACGGAAAATATAATAAATGGTGGTTGTTTCGGTTTGATTGTTGAGAATTGATTTGACATATATAGTAGAGCTTGTGAAATTTTTAGTACAAAGGGAGAAGTATGAACAACACAATAATGCTGTTGAATGCAACTTATTAAGTTTTGATTTTGATAATAATAGGGCGCCTGAACTTTTTTTGTGCGTCAACGCATGATATCGATGCTCTTACGTATTAGATTTATTTTTTGGCTTTTTCATGCGCGTGCAATCAAGTGTAGCCTGTTTTTTTCTACTTTAGTTAGTAAGAATATTTTTTTTTTCTTTCGAGTTGGTGATAATAAGGATAAAAGGACGTGTCTTGTGTGTATTTTTTAATGGGAACTATTCATTATGGATGTTCGAGTAAGAGTTGTCTCATTATCTCTCTCAGAAGCAGAAAGAATTAGTTTGATTTCTGATATTCTTATTTTTAAGTGATTTTTAAATGACATTTATTGAATATGAAATCAGATGTTACTGCACCAAGTTTTAATACTTGTGCTTAGACAGGATTTGCTGTATATTATTATGATAAACACATACAGCATAAACAATACCAATTTAGTTTGAAAATCAGGAGGAAAATATGATTTTTTTCGGTCTTGATGCTTTCTCTCTTCTCGTACCTTTTGTAAGCAGTAAACGATATTTATTATATAATGTGACTATCGTCATATAGAGTGAGTCACTAGGTACAATTAGTCCTATTTCAGAAAACGATAGTGGATTAGAAATATAAATATTCATTCATTTGATATGTAGCCATCTCTTATCTCATATTGATATTTTTTCACTATTATGTGTTTATTACTGTTTTAGAGATCTGACGCATTCTCACACAGAGTAGCTAATATTTGCCAACAGTATTGCATTTAATTGTTTTTATTCACTTAGTTATAAAAGGAATGAGCATCGGTTCTAACAGCAGTACTGATAAAAGTGATCATAGTGGTTTCTGATTATATCTTAATTCCATGTAAAACGATAGAACAACCTAAATTCAAATTGTGACAAACGAAAGATCAGAAAGTTTTTATTATAAGGACGTGTAAAAGTATCAGTAATGCGGAAAAATACGAAGCAACAGAGGAAAAAGAAGATGACAACATCGATATAGATGCATTAGACAATACTGCTTTAGCTTTTATTCAATGAAAAAGAGTTCAAACAATACATTTGAAGGTACGAGAGCGTAGTAGTAATTGTCCAATTACTGTTAAATTGAAACTATGCGCATTAAGTAGGTTCTAGAGAGTTATGGATATTCTGCAAAGAGCTCTGGTCGCTAGCGTATTACTATTTAAGTACCACATCTAGGATATTTCAAAGCATAATGGCGTGGTCCTTCTCAGATGCAACAGGAAAACTAAGTTTCTAATTTCGACTTAAAACTTGGAAAAGAGACATTTCTTGCGGATAGTGGTGTATTGTAAAAATTTTTACATTGACTTGTTGTTTCTATTCTGAGATAAAAAAAATGAGTACCTATTGGCATACATGAGAAATGTAAAACACATGGTTTTCAACTGTACCTTAGGATCTGAACAAGTAAATGACGTGAAATTTTCACAATAAACTGCTATCAGTAAGGATTATTGCTGTGCCAAGCTTCAAGTTAAAATTCAAAATTTAGTTTTCCTGTTGCATCTGAGGAGGACCACGCCATTATGCTTTGAAATATCGTAGAAATGTGGCACTTCAATAGTAATACGCTAGCGACCAGAACTCTTTGCAGAATATTCATAACTCTCGAGGACCTATTTAATGCGTATAGTTTCGATTTAACAGCAATTGAACAGTTGGTGTCCATCTCTCATTAGTCCTATGTAATTATGTCGTAAAAGATAGAACTGCTTATGTAATGAAACTCAATAAAGCACAAAGAAGTCTATTTATATGGACTTTACAAAGACATATATCAATCGGTGGTTATTCTCTTCAAACATGCGAAAAATCGTGCAATACTACAAAAATCTTGACAAATTTCAGTTTTAAAAATGATTTTCGTTTTTCGCTCGATTTATAATCTTGTGTATCTTTTGACAAGATATTCTCGATTCCGGCTCTATCAAACTATTTTATTTATTATTGTTCCCTCGACTAAAGAGAGGGTCATATGAAAAAAATAGTTTGTTTGTTCGCTAGTCACAGGTCGAAAGAAGATCCCTAAATGATGGGCAAAAGGTCAAAGGAATATCCTATAATGGCGGGTTTCAGGATATGCTCTGATCACGAGTCAAAGGTTAAAAGAACACCCATTCTATTATAGGGAGTAGCCTTGGCTTTTCGGAGTATTATATATTGTGAGAGTGTGAGAGCGATCAACATTTCTAATAGCAGGTGCAGCCAGCAGAGGTAAAATATACGGGACACCTGCTATTACAAAATACATGCTGCGGTACACTTGCTTAATAAATTAGAGTGTACAAGGTACACTTTATCAAGCGAATAAACACTTTGTTTTTTTATATATTGATATTGAGAAGTATTTTTGTTCTTACAAATTTACTATATATGTCATACATCTACATTACTGACCATAAGTCCCTGGATGTGTAATACTCCAGCGAAACTTAAACAATTTTCCATGAAATTTTTACCAGAGATAGACGGTAAAAAATTGTGATCGCACACACCGACCTGAATCCTATCGATTGAGTTAATAAGGAATTATGGTTCAAACACTAATTTCACCTCTGTTTACGTATAAGCAAATATTCAGTGTTTGTGAAAAAAAAACCAAAATGTTAGAAGTCTTATTTAATCTCTATTTCGTTTTTTAGGTTGTTAATGTTAACTGATGTCGCGATACGAGAATACGCAGTGGGCATTTATTGTTTAATACAAGTATTTCTAGAGAGAAATCGATTAGCTTTAACAAGCTAAAAAAAACGACTTAGAGATTATATAAAACTTCCAACATTTTAAATTTTTTTACAAAACTGTAAATATTTGTTTATACGTAACTGGAGGCGAAACCAGTGTTTGAATTATAACTTCTTACTACCTCAATCGACAGACTTCAAGTTAATGCTAGCGATCACACTTTTTGACGTTCTATCTCTAATAAAATTTTCATGGAAAATTATTCAAGTCCTGCCGGAGTATTACACATCCGGAGACTTATAGTCAGTAGTGTATTAGATGTCTGTATAAAATTGATGTATTATTATATAAAAGGAAAAAAGTATGAACTTGCTTTATTTTTCACGTTTTTCTAGGAAATGAACTTTTGTTTGGGTGCATTTTGTATACTTACCATTTGAAAATAAGGTATACACCTACGTTTTGTTTTAAGAAAATAGAGTGTACAATACATTGTATTTTACATTTCTATTAGAAACACTGAGAGCGATCCCCATTGATCCTGATCTTCTCTATATTGAGGTACCCATCGTTAGATTTTATGCGATGAAATTCAGAGAATGGAAAGAATATGCATAGAAACCATGGAACAAGAATACTGATTACATATAAATCAGTAGTATAATGTGAAACCGAAAAATTAGCTAGGAAGAAAGCAAATAGAAAAAAAATGAATCACAATGTTGTAAGGTGGGATATTAAGGGTACTCCCTCTTTTGTGATGGACATGAAAAAAAAACCTTTTTTTATTTATATTCTCTAAAGATAATCCGGATGTTGTTCTTTCGATCTACATTTGAATGAGCTCAATTCGATCTGCCGTCAATTTTTTATTTGATTTTTACGAGAGGCTAGTACACCTAAAGGTGCTAAAATTTTTCTCAATAATAAGAGGTAAAATGTGGTTCTCATATCAGATAATGCATAGAGTCGCTGAAAAACGAACTTTCGACTTCTGAAAATCATTTTGCGTTTTTCTCAAAAACTGGTTTTCACCCCCTTTAACTTTATCCAATCGAACTGAAATTTTTACCACAGATACTTGGAACTATCTTTCGGAGGTAAAATTGGCCATTTTCATTTTTGGCTTCTTGATCCAAAGTTATGGCGTTCACAAGGATCCAAAAACTGGTCTTCCAGAAAACCTTCAGATGTTTTTGCTATAAAAAAAAGAAAGTGAGATTTTTCAAAAAGCTGAAAAATATCTCTGAGATACATACGTAGGCCCATGTAAAAAAAAACGAGAAAAATCAGATTTTAATCGATTTTTTTTGATGAAAAATTGATTTAAATGGCACGATTTAAATCAGATTTTCATCAGATTTTTCATCACAGAAAAATCGATTATTTTTAAAAAAATCGATTAAAATCTATTTTTTAAAAGAAATCGATTTTAATCCATTATTTCGATGATTTTAATCATGTTTAATAACATTTTAAGTGAAAATTGCTTTTACCCCGATTTGATTCTAAAACATCTATTTTTCTTATATTCATAAACTATGAACTTACCAATAAGCTAAAACCTGACATATACGATAAAGTTGAAACTCCTATATGAATTATTTAACATTGAGATGGTGCAATTACAAAAATTGATAAAAATCAATTATTTTGTTCTTTTTCATCGATTAAAATCGATTTTTTCTTTAGAAATCGATTAAAATCTATTTATTCTTCAAAAATCTATTAAAATCGATTTATTCTTCAAAAATTGATTAAAATCAATTATTTTGTTTGTTTTCATCGATTAAAATCGATTTTTTTTTCAGAAATCGATTAAAATCTATTATAAAGTACAATTTAATCGATTAAAATCGATTATTTCGTGAAAAAAAAAATACCACATTTAATCGATTTTTCATGATTTTTGAAAAAAAATCGATTTTAATCTGATTTTCAGTGCTATTTTTTACATGGGGGTATTCCCGAAAAAAGTTCAATTAGAAAAGTTTGATGAGGTCAACCGGTGGCACAGTGAGACCCTATGGAAAACCATTGGTTCTTCATAAAATCAGGAAGGCTCCTTTGGAAAATTTTCTCCTCGAACACGTGTCTTATCAAATGCGGTCTTCTATTTGTGCTAAAAATTTCAGCCCGATCGGTCTTACCGTCTTCGAGATCTGGAAATAGTCGAAAAAGAGGGGAGGTACCCTTAAGTCACATAGAATTATAAATAAACTGCATCTACTCAGTTACTATTGCTGAAAACAGGTACGCAAATGGCAAAAGATTTTGTACAGTTAAGAAATCCTGTAGATCGCCTCGATCCATGTTACCTATTCAAAATTTAGTCCATTATGCATATTCTTATCAGCAAAGAGCTAAAAAATCGGTGTAACATTGAATATACTTAGTCTTTTTCAGGTTTAGGCCTATATTTACACTAGTTTCCCAGGTCGAGAGTTCCGATCCGTGAAGTTGTCGGATTTCTCGGGTCTGAAATCTGACTGAGATTTAAAAGCCCAGGTCGAAAACTCAGACGTAAGATCTTGCAAGACCTTATCAGATTTTATCCTTATAAAATTTCCTGTAGGATCCTGTCACGAGAATCTTAGAAGAACCGGATCATATGAAACTTACGAGAACGGGTACTAAAATCCTAACCTAATTATGTAAGATCAGATAAGTTTTGTAATCGAAAAAATATACAAGATTTAATTTTACGATTGTTGCATAGTCATACACGATAGAACACGAATGTGCACAGAAAAATGCATATCTGTCGATTTTTCTCAATTTAGTCTAGAATCAACTGATTTCCACATGATGGATTTATTTTCATCAAAACGCCACACATATCTCTATTTCACTATACACAAATGGCTAATATAAGAGCAGAAGAATGTTTGTCCATTAAATATCCGACGGTTGAGTCGTAAATATTTAATACTAACTAACGGTTAATACTAGTCAAGACACATGAAAATAAAATGATAATTTGAAAAATCGCTACGATAGTCCAATAGTCAATTGACCATGAATTCTTTAAACAAGTATAAAATACTATCAAAGAAAGCATGAGGCTCGTTTTATACGAGAAAATTATAAACAAAATCGCTAATAAAACCATGTGAAGCCCATAGTATTGAAGCTATAAGCATAAGAGTTGAAGATGCTGCCATAAATATACAAGTATAGCAATAAAACATAGAGATTCAAGGCAACAATGATGTGTTACAGTGTTGAACTACTAAGCCCAAGATATAAGTGTAATAACATATTCAAAAAACTATAACTACAGTAATATATCTACATTTATATGGATTAATGAAGATATCTATGAACATATAGGTAGAATTATATATCCATAAAGGTATAGCTAAAGTCATATACCCATTATAAATTGATGTACTCCTAGGGGTATAGATAAGGTGATAGACTCATAAGGATATTGGTAATGTGATATTTCTATATTGATAGAGATATGAATACACCAATGAGAATATAGGCTCGGCGACATATTTATAAGGATATAGGTAAAGTGATATATCGGGTGGGCCAGATTAAATAAGTATTACTCATTTCTATTGTAACTCGGTCATTCTTCGTCCGATTAAACTAATTTCTTTTTGTTGGATTCGCCACGTGTTCTTCTACGAAATAAGTTACTTCTCTGTGGTTGTTAGTCATTCTAACTGTATTTTTAAAAATGAAAAGTAAAGACATCCAAAAGCTCGTACTTTCAAAGTATGAGAGTGGTGAAAGTATCATGAAGATTTTTCGTGATTTAAACGGTACCATCAGCTATGATACAGTGAGAAGATGGTGCAACATGATCGAAAAGCTCGATTCTATTCAATTATCTATTCCAACAGGCCTTCCATGTATTGTACATTCTCAACAAATGGTGCAAAAGGTAAAGAATCGCCTAAAGCGTCTGAAAAAAGTGTCTTCTCGAATATTGGCCAATGAACTGGGTATTTCACGAACAAGTGTTCGTAGAATACTCAAAAACGATCTAGGATACTATCCATATAAGGTACGAATTGTACCGTTGATTAGTGATGATCATAAGGCTAAAAGAAAAATGTTTTGTAATTGGATCCGAACATATTTCAAAAAGGAAAAAACAATGAGAATTTTGTTTTCCGATGAAAAAATGTTCGACATTGATGGGGTATACAATTCACAAAATCAACGTATATTGGCAGTTAATCGTCGAGAAGCCGATAAAGCAGGCGGAAAAAAACAAAATCACAAATACCCACAAAAGGTTATGGTTTGGCTTGCTGTTTGTTCAAAAGGCGTTTCTCCCTTAGTTATTTTAGATAAAGAATCGGTAAACCATCAACAATATATCAAAGCCGTGTTACCTGTGGCTCTGAAATATGGCAATCAAATATTTGGGAATGATTGGACATTCCAACAGGACAATGCCTCACCTTATACCCACATCCTAATGCAACAATGATGCAGAGACCATTTTCCAGCGTTTATTGATAAAGACCACTGGTCAGCAACCAATCCAGATTTAAACCATCTGGACTATTGTATATGGGATGAATTCGTTGGCCGCATGGACTGAAATAAAGTACAATAAAAAAAAAGCTTAGGTCAATCGGTTGAGAAATGACAGAGATATTTAAAAAATAAAAAAATACTTATTTACTCTGGCCCACCCGATAGATAGATCAACTGATTTTGACTAACCGATAAGTCTCAACAAAAATGCCATTAGACCTGTGCTGATTGGATCATACCGATTATAACAAGTAACGCTCGCCGTAACAATTCGCTCAACACTCGACTGAACGATTTAGAGCATTTATCCACTAATACACTTTATCGAGACAGTCACTAGTAGTATGAAATATAACCATCTATACTGACTTCCACATTTTTGTAAGTTTTTATAACCGTATAATCTCTTAGAAATTTATTAAGTTTCGTAAAGATAAATACACATAAACAACATTAACCTTCAAAATATTTCATTTTTAAATAAAATCATACATTATAATGATATTATTTTTTATAAAACTCAACAAACTGATAAAACCGATTATACCGTTATAAACTCTTATAAAAGTATGCTACAGAATATAGCTGCCTCTATTTAATAAAATCAATGCCTTTCTCAATCAAGTTTTTTAGTACATAAGCGCTCTCGATCGTTAATTCGACGGTTGCACGCTTCGTTATGACGAGTATCACTCGTGCGAACCCCAATTGTAGAGATCTTGGCGAGCAATGGGTGCCCCTATTATATACAAGATAACGATTCATGGGTACCCATACTGCATAGAATTTCAGACCTTATAGATATCCCTATCGCAGAGGACTTCATTACTTGGAGTAATTCTAAGTACACATCTCGCTGACACTTGTGAAAACTAGATAGATCTGTCGCAAGTTTCGTTCAGGCAATGCTTTTTTTGACCTTTGGCCCTCAGATAAACAAACTAACCCGTTTTTTTCGTATTGCTCTCTGCTCAGTGAAAGCAAAAATCATCATGTTATTTTCTTTGAAAAACCATATTGTTATCCAAAAAAATACTATCTGAACCTTTTGAAAAATAGATAATGCCATTCGATTCTCCGACCTCGAAAACGTGAGACCGAATATTCTACGTCAACTTTTCTGGAAGCTATGATCGTTTAACCTGTTTCTATAATAAGATGTTTTTTTTACCTTTGACCTGACGACAAGGAAACAAACAAACCATATTTTTCATATGACCCTCCCTTCCGTCGAGGGAATAAGTTTACAGTTATATCGATCTTCTGAAAAACTTTATATACTATTATTTGATAAATAGTAATATACTACGACTTTACTTGTACGTTGAACTTCTAGGACATCCTATTAAATAATATACAAAATAATTAACCGCGATACGTGTGACGAAAAATATTTGCTGATTAAAATGATATGAATAAGCTGTTAGATTGAAGCAACTTCGTATTTATTATGAAGTTGAATATATGAAGAAAATTTAATTAGTTTTGAAAAAGATCTATGAAAAATTTGCATCAAACTAGACATATTGTTTTGGGATGATAATCAAATTAAAAAACGTTCAGCATATTATTATCTCATAAAGCAATTCATTTTCAATATTTATGACTTGAATACATTAGTCACTTTACAATTAAATATCTAAAGGATTAGTCATTCATCATTGACACCTTACCAATACAGTACTCGTATAACTTCAATATAACAGCAAACATACAACAGCTATAGGTTTCACTTATAAAATACCATCGTTTCATATTCATAAAAATAATATCTTTACTCATGCATATATAAATTATTTAAAGAAATTTTATACCATAAAATTACTTTTATAGTTTAATTATCATGGAATCATATTGGTAAATAACGTAGTGTATCGAAAGAATTTTCAATAGATATCCAAGAGTAAATTTTAACATTGTATTAGATAATAATAATATAGATATTTCGGCTATGTTTTACTATTGAAAAAGTTATATTTGAGAATAAAACGAATTGTATATGTTTATTAATAAATTAAAAATAGAAAATCAAAATGGATTATTTTTAATAAAAGAGATATTCAAATGATTAATAAATTATTAAAAATAAACTTAATTTAATAAAATGGTTTAAATAATACCCTATTACTAAAATGTGAATGTTAATTAGTTAAAAATAAAATAAATTTGTTTAACTCAACTCCTAGATAGATTGATATAAATGTCATTTACTCTTAGGCAAGAATAATATTCTATAATATTATTTTAAGAAATTAACAAATCAATATTTCCAAATCCATTATTTGATTTACGCTTCTATATCAATCGTTGAAATGGTGTCAATTGAATTTTTAGTATTGTTGAGCTTATATATAACTTACACTTTCAACATTAAAATAAATCCAATATTTTGATTTTTTTTCGATACTATTTAATAAGACTCATCGAAATATTAGATGATATTCAACACGAAATATAATAAGATACTCTAAATTTTCATCGATTAACTAATTAAATATTAATAGTAAACTTATCTAAAGTATAATTATGTATGCATAAATATTATGATCTATAAAGCGATTATCACAGAATGTAAATTGAGTAAAATAACCAAGGGGGAAACGGCGGATTTTTGGGTTAGCCAATTCTTGAAAATCCATGAAAAATCCGTAATATCTCAGAAATCCGTAAAAAAACCCTGAAATACAATTAAAATCCATGAAATAAATTAAGTCAGTCGGATATGATGGATATGTTGCTTGTTTGATATCGATGGAGTTATATCTATATACAGCGTGTTGCATAACCTTTTTCCAGGGGGTAGCGATATGATTTTAAGGTGGATACCTAACGAATTTTATACCAAATGAAAACCTGTGAAAAACTGGATTTAAGAATTTGATTGGCCATTCATAAGACGATAATGTACTATAGAAATACGAAACGTTTCAAATTTTTGTGATATAATTGTGCCGTTTTACTTGTAGTTTGCGAAAAAACATGACGCTCTCGAAATTTTTTTTTATCTATTAAACTTTGTTGAGCTCTCTGCGCTGATCATTTGGATATAAATAATTTTCAAAGTCGATCAATAAATAACGGTACTGGAGTCAAAATACCCATAAATATATTAACCATATTAGTAAGAGTTCTGAAGCTTTTGATATTTGATTCCAGCACCGTTATTTATTGATCGACTTTGAAAATTGTTTTTATCGAAGTGTTCAGCGTAGAGACCTCAACAAAGTTTAATAGACAAAAAAAATTTTCGAGAGCTTCATGTGTTTTAGCAAACTACAAGTAAAATGGCACAATAATACCACAAAAATTTGAAACGTTTCGTATTTTTGTAGTACATTATCGTCTTATGAATTGCCAATCATATTCCTAAATCTAGTTTTTCATGGGCTTTCATTTGCTATAAAATTCGTTAGGTATCCACCTTAAAATCATATGGCTACCCTCTGGAAAAAGGTTATGCAACACGCTGTACATAATGTTCAGTGTCTATCTGCGCCAAGTTAAAGGTCAAGGTCGAATAATACTATAATGGGAGGTCCCCAAGGACTATTATATACAGGTACGTATGGATCCATAAGGGGCTATTCTATGGAGGTACCCATAGGTCCTCAACGAGCGTCTTATGGGGTAGCCATAGACCTTGAAGAGAGTAAGGTAATAAGGTGATAAGACAATAATGGATGAGGCAATAAGGGGATAAGGCTATAAGATTGAAGGCTACATGGACTATAAAAATATGTGCAATATAAGAAAATGAGATCACGGGACAATCTATCTATATACATAATATTGAATGTCTGCATGTCTGTTACTGAGGGAAAAGCTAAACGTCTGAGGTCATCCGTTACCCCTTTGATGCCGGGCAACGCGAATTCACGTCCTCATGTTTTAAGATGTGAATAACTTTAAAAAAACATGATCTATTGATTATTTTATGAAATAAATTGCATGAACATATACGGTTGTGTCTTATCGGCTGTTTTGAGGACTATTACATTTTAAAAGCGTTCTGAATCATGTGTCGTGTGATATTCTTGCAAAATAAACGTTAATTTCTAATTACAGAAACTTTTGCTCTATGAAAATAATTCCGACATCAAAGGTTTAAAGGAGAAAATAGCTGTGCAGTATGCATGGATTCTGGCTAATACGTTACATAAATTAGTCAGATACGTCGAACATATAGTATGTTCGACGAAGAAACAATTATACTCTTAGACGCTTGATTTTAAATAAATTCTTTTGATACAAAAGTGTGTTGCAACACAAAACAGCCTCATGACAGATATGCTGCAACTAGAATAGAGCCGATGGCGGTAGTCTGTTTAGAGATTATAGGACAGTAGATATGTTCATTTAGGCGTAGCGTAATTCAGTTGGTTCACTATTCTCAATAAGAATAGGCCGATTTTGAATTCGGATAAAGGAAAATTCAGAGCAACAATCTGCAAAATGTATTGACATGGATCAGTATATCATTGAAGTCAAAGGACGAAACGGTGAATTTTTGGGATTTTCATTCTCCAAAATCCATTGAAAATCCTTAAACGCCCTGGAGTACGGTGATAATCGTGGGAATATGATGATAATCCCTAGAGTATGGTGATAATACTGGAAGTATGATGTGTCATATGGGAATACTTATAAGTCATCGTCGTCAATCCTGTGGATGTACCCATAAATCTTCAAGGCATAACCTATGGGAATGCTTAGAAGTGCTCAAGACCCATCATATACGGGGATCCAAAAGTCATCAAGATCTGTGCTATGAAGGTGATCATAAATACTCAACAGCTATCTTGTGGGTGTACCTATAAGTCTTCAAGGCCTATACTAGGGGATATTCATAAGTCCACATTGCCTCCTTATGGGCGTACTCATACGACCCCATACCCTCTCCTATGGAATTATCTAAAAGTCCTCAAGACCTACCCTATTGGGTACCCATAAGTCCTCAAGGAATATCCTAGAAGGGTAAGTATAAGTAGGTGTGTGAAAGTTCCAGTTCAGTTTGATGAGCCAGTGCTCCTCAACGAGCTCTCGTTCACATAAGTTTCAGCTGTCTGCCGCCTCTTCGAGTCAGCTCTAGCGAGCTATGAACCCAGACATGTCATGCACAGAAGAATTGTGAAGCAAAACCATTCCATGCCATAACTCAGTTTGATGCAGCTGAGAGCAAAGTCTATTTCTGTTTCTTAAAAGAAAACTGAAGTACAAAACTCTTACGTTATCTCCTGCATGAGTGGTTCGTACTACGTTCAATTCCAATTACTGTATGACTTTCAAGTGGCATCTTTATCACAGTTTTGCGCCCTGTGTAAAAAGTTCTGTCAAACCTTTGACAACTAACACTAGATATCTCTTTAATAGTGAGCGGTGCCTGGCACTTCTTCACGGTATAACCGATTTAGAGTAACCAAAACTATAGGAATGCAGTACTTGAAAAGGTAACGATATCAAACCTCGATAACTCTCATTGGCTTATCCCCTAGACTGAAAGGATAGGGTCTAGAAAATGAAATTCACCTGTGTCTGTCCGTCTCTCGGTAACTGGCACAAATGACCATTCAAAGCTTTAGTTCAAATAAACATAGAGAAGACTATAATAATCATCTAATCACTATGATTTAAATTAATCGATCATTATTGATTAAAAATGACGATCACTGTTTAATTATTTATTTTGGTTGGTTTGTTGTTCAACGCTGCATCAACAATTAGGTGCTTTATCAATAAATTAGAATTTTATAAGTGAATGTGAACATAAAATTATAATAAATAAAAATCATATTTTTTTGAATAATGTGATCAAATGTTTTTCGAATAGAAACAGTGCTTAAATAATATAATTATCAAAATTCGTATTGTTGTTTACAATATCATTGTAGTTCGCGATAAAATATAAAAACGTTTTAAATAAGCGAGTAGCAGCCAAATGGTTATATACATAACAGTTCATGACACCGGATGTAAAGGGTTTTCGTATTTGAGTAGCATTTTTCTTACGATTGGGCATCGATATTGATACGCATACAGAAACTGCTCACAGAGAGACAATTTAACCTCAAACAAAGAGTCAAATGAAATTATTTAAAGGATATGATTTCTGTCTATCATAATTTTGTGAAACTCACGTATCAAAAGTGTGAGTGTAAGTTTTAAGTCGAAGTTTTACGGCTCCCTCCACCCCGTTACAGACATCTCAGTCTTAAAAGAGATACTTTTTTTCCTATATATAGCGATTTGAAAATGTTTTGCAGAAAATACATTTTCTGAGTTTAAGTAGCTAGCACTACTTACTTGATATCAATAGCTATTTAATATATTCACTAGGAGGCAGGTGGAAAAATAAATCAGTTTAAATAAGTTTAAATAATCATCCATTATTAGACGGTATTTCCTTTATTAATCAAACAAATCTATATCGTTAATTTATTATTCACGTGGATATATTCATATTACCGTTGGTGGCTATTTTTCACTCATTTTAATATAACAACCCCAATTCGAGCAGGAGGTGAAAAAGGGGAAAATTAAATAATTCACTTTAAATAATTAAAACGAATCATGTGTTTCAAAACTATATTGCATTTATTAAACAAAAAAAAATCTATATTACAAATATATATGTTGACTGATTGTAGATTAGAATTTTGTAGAATATGCAAAAAAGGAGTTCCGGATTTCAATTACTGACTGTTAAAAATCATTCATATTTATCAGCACTGTATTGGTAGTACTGGATAAAAGCTCATCATTATGAATACTGACTATTTTAGAAACAATATTTTATTTTTATTCCGAAATTTTATTAAAGGATTCAGCTATTTCAATAATTTAATAGTTGTAAATATCGTTTAAAAAGCTGAACTTTTACGTTTCAATAGCTACTTAAACAAAAAGTTACACGAATATTGTAGATGCGTCTTATTTTTAGTAGGTATATAGAGTTTTAAATAGTTATAGAATTTAGTTAAAAAGTATCTCTTTTGAGAAGCTAAGAGAACACACACCTTCCCCCTCCCTTCCTATTACAAACACCCCCCATTACAGACATTTCTCTTCATTACAAACAGGCACGATACGGAAATTGATTCCTATGTTTATTTAGCTGAAATCCAATTGTTTAAAGATATGTAAGTTCCACATTTTAGCCCCAAAGGGACTGCGCTCACAAGCTTTTTACATTCAAACTCACTTGTAAAATTCTAATTAATTGACAAAACACCTAGTTGTTGATGCAACATTAAATAATGGATTAATCAAAATGAATAATTAATCAATGATCATCATTTTTAACCAGTACTGATGGACTAATTTTAATCATAATGATGCGGTGATCTTTATGATCTTCTCCACAATTGTTGCAACTATAGTTGCCAGATCAACATTATAATCAAGTTATTATACTACACGCAACCACACATATTGAATTCCCGTTCACGTCTATGAGCAATTATGTAGACATCCCTGTTGCGTTAGCCTAGGGCCAAGTGAATCGAGAGTCGATGAACGTTATTTGTCAATTAATATGTTTTTGTCAAAAAAAAATATATCACAAGATGCAGCGTGAAAAGCTCTATACTTTACACAGAACAATTTATTCAAATAAGAAGAAAGAAATTTCTTGCTAGTGTACAAAAAGGATTTTTTCGCAGCGTCAAACATTAGCCTCACAGAATTTTGCTGTTTTTGAAAATGAAAAGTACATAATTGAAATCAGTCTTACTTTGTAGATTGTAGAGCTTTTCACGCTGCATCTTATGGTATATTTTGTTTTTTTTAAAGAAAGCATTAAACGATGTAAAAGTGAAATGAAAAAAGGCCGTTTTTTTTGTCCAAGGGAAACTGCAACCGTAATTATTGTGAAAAGATCAGTAGTCGTATTAACTTAGTTTTGAAGAGAGCATCTACTTGAAAATTCCCGCTAGCAGAAGTATAAAAATAAGTTACGATGCTGAGACTTTCATGAATATTCCAACTATCAATATACAGATGCTCTCTTTTAGACAGTTAGCCACGATAAAATCAAACTCTCTCATTTTTTTAGGCTTTCTTCTGCAAGAATTCGGTACCATACGATTGTTCCTTTATAAAAAATTTTTAGAAAATTAATAGAGTTCGAACTCAGCCATTGTTCTGTTATAAGGGAGCATTTCAGTTCTTTTATTTTCTAAGAACGTATTCAGTTGATTGATCACTCATCATTTTTGACAAGTTTTTGTTAGTTAGTAGAAATATTTTTATACTACTGAACTAAAAATGTACCAGAGGAGATTTTTTACTTGCGGTTTTGTTTTCAGGTTGAACATCGAAAAACTACTTCATGATTATCTACGCAACATGAAGACTACAATATTCTTGAATTCTTGTCGCTCAAAACATTTTTAACCAACGAATGCTGCAGTTTGTTTTCATCAATACAATCAAAAAGAGAAAATTCGCTCAGAAAAGGTAAAACATTAGAATCTATTTTCTGGCATTGGTTTCAAAATACTTTTATTTCTTACCTTAAATCGAATATTTTCCTTTAGATTTTACTTAACTGTGTATATAATTAGAGCATTACATTATGTACCAATAAAAAGTCGAATGATCTTTCTGCGACTGACCAGTTTGTTGAAACTTTTCTATTATTAGTTCATGGATCGCTTTTATTTTTTAGTTTAATGTATGTTATTGTCATTGCCGATTTCAAATATGCACACTTCTCTAAGAAAGATAAATTTATAGAAAATCATCTTCTATACAAATGGATCACTTCTTAGATCAGGTCAGTTAAGTGTCAAATCATCTCAGGCCTTTCTTTAAATTTAATTGTTCAATGAACATTTCATCTGACAGAACAATGGGAAGTTTTTTTTTCATTTCTACGCTGAATAGCTTCATCTAGGTACGTTAGAGTACTTGATTCACTAGTGGCTAATTCTAATTGGCAGATATTCACGGCAATCCAAAATGGACCAAAAATTGAAAACTCGATCGACAATTGAAAAACTTCTAATTTCGCCAATGTTTAACTAGTGTCTGCCGATTAGTGCGGATATGAGCATGAAGTGATCTACCAAAGATAACGCTCATTAGGATATTTTGAATGAACAATGATGAGTAGTTTTCCAAATAGGTCGAGCTGCTCTTAGCATTAAGAGATCTGGAAAGCAGAAAAACAGTTATGAATACAAATTTCATACGCGCTGACTAGCCTCATCGTTAGTCTACCATTGTCTGCAAAAGTTATACATGTGTGATATTGATCACAAAGTTGGATAAAAGATATCAATGGTCATCTGACAAAAAAAATTGTTTTCGTACTTAGATTTCTAATTAAATAAACAACTAGTCATAGTCCTTAACGTTCTTTCGGATACTGTGTTTGAAGGTGAAATTTTTCTGCGAAAAAAAGTTTTTTGAGGAATATTTTTGCCAAAAACATCGTGATTTTTATATTTTTGTAGGTTCAAGTCTTCTATCTTCAAGTTTTTAACTATCAAGAAATACATACAATATAGGAATATCGAGTTCCTTTCCAAGACTATGCACAGAAAAATTTTAGAGCAACAAGTTTACTTTAATTAACTGATGATGCTATCAATATCAATACTTTTTTCATATAGAAACACGGAATTTGATATCTGAATAACTTGTCTCTGGCTCTCGAAAGGCAAAAAACGAAAATTCTTAGCAACTTCTATTCTTTAGGTGTAAGTAACGAAACTCTGTATGTTACAGAGACAATGAGTCAATAATTTGTCATCACTATTTTACTAGATACGATCGGTAACTGGTTCTTAACAACAACTAGCCCAACAGTAAAGCCCAGTAACTGAATGATAAACACTCAATACAATAACAAATTTTTGGATGAACATAGACTACTCAACAGTTGTCAAGCAGAAAATTCTCACACAGTACTTTACCTTTTCAGTTACGAAGCAATCATCACATTGAACCACATGCAACTCGCATGATCAATTCATTCTGTATTTTGTTGAGCAAAAGGAGTCACCCTGCATATACTATTATTTTCTTATGGCTTGTATTAGAATATTCTAATTAATCTTGAAAATCTCTCTTATTTTTGTGCATCTCTCACGAAATGGAAAAAAGTGGTCAATAACTATTCGAGAAAGGCATTATCAGACTGAAATTTTTATGAACTTGACATTTTGACGCTAGATTAGTGATGTACGGTTATAAATTATATCCATCTCGGCATCAATTTCGATCGAAATGGTAGTAGTATTTCGGACATCGGCCCCAATCTTGGTCCCGGTTTCGAGAACATTATTTCACAATACTCATTTTTTGACTGACTCAGTCGATGACTCTCACTTGTTGCTATAAAATGACCTCTCCTGAGTTTTGTCTTGGTTGTCACGATTCATTCGATAATTCGCTCAATATCATATACCATTTAACTACAACCTCAAGTTTCATTTGGATAAACTGGTTCTCGTACTCTCCATCCTGGTACTAATAACTTCTCTTTTTCATAATTCCGATCCCTGTAAATATCCAAACTTTGGTCCTGTTCGGGCTGACCAACCGAGATCGAACTGATCTCACATTTTCTATATTCGAATCCATCCATCTCGGTCGGTTAAAACAAAATTATAGAAATTTTTTGTTCTTATTTGATCTATTGAAAAGTAATTCTCATGGTGATTGACGCATATCAGCTTGTACGAGCGTAACGCGATGACGTTTTGGCCGCACTTCTTTTCATTTTTCTCAAGAATAGTACGAACTAAACCATTTATTTTTTTATTAAAACTTATATCTTCATCAACCCCACACCCTCTAAAAATATCAGCTTCCTTGAGTTAATCGTTTGAGGATAAATGTGAAAACAAATGGCGTAACGCGATGACGAAAAAGGGACCCTAGATGTGAGGGTGGTCTGTTTGCTTTTCATTTTTCTGCGAATGTATACCTAACACATGAAAACGGTCAACAGTAAGTTTGTAGCCAACAACCTAATGTATCTACTGGATGATAAAACATTTCGAATATTTCTCTACTTTTCAAGTCGCCTCACTTAAAATAACGTAACGCGATGACGGCTCTGTAACGCGATGACGCTTGATTTTTAAGAGAGTTTGTATCTGTATTTTCTTTTACTTAGTATATAATCTTATAAAAGTAACACAATGAATTTTCGATATCTGCAACAAAAATATCTTTAACATGTTGTTTAATGATAAATTCAATACAAAAATTTTAAAAAAATGACATAAATTCTATATCAAGTAACGAATATATAAACATACAAGATATTTTTAGAATGCTTGAATAAAATACTTCGTAAATGAGAAATAATACAATATAAAAGTAAAGAAAATAAATACTTCACAGGAACAGAAATATTTTTCATCAGTTTCAAAGATAATTCTAGTATGTTTGAATGAGAGAAGCCTAGTTAAATTACAAGAAATTCGATAGTCTACAGTGTTTCATTTTAAACAGAAAATTGAAATTTTTTTTTTGTCGAGCTGTTTGAATAATATCCATATTCAATTGAATTATTTGGAAGAGCTTTTATTGAATGAATTTTTTTGGTTTCCGGAACACTTTTAGTTACCATAAACAACTGTTCAAGTTGACCTTTCGATTCATCGATACAATCTTGTGTTAGTTCTATGAAATTAATTGTAGTTGTTTTTGATTGAGCAATTTTCACAAAATCTGCAGCCGAGGTGCATCTTTCACCACTCATAATTGCACGATGTACAAGACGTTTTGAAGTCCCTCCCACGGCATCCACGACACCTTTGCCGTGAGAGGTAGCAAAATAATGCCAACTTATATCCACCTAGAATTTAACGATTGATTATTGCTAAGGATTGACTAAAAATCAATATCATTGTTTACCTTATGTTGTTGTGACAAACGGCATACATTTCGAAACAAAAATTTCTGTTTGAACTGCTGGCTTGATCCATCCGAAAATATATGAATTTGTTTTAGATGTTGAAATCGTTGGGTTAACTGTTTAAGTAAATTATCAATTGAAGCATTGACACAGTATTTATCATGTGTTAAATTGTTGGAAATATATACGAAAGATTCACCACCACCACCTGGATACCACACATAAGTAGTAAACAAAGATACAGCATCTTGAGAATAATAAGAATTTTGACAACATTTTGCGTACATAAACGAAAATTCTCACTAAAATCCACCTGTATACAAATAATTTCATCATTTGGAATAATTTTCATTTTTTCAAAAAATGCAGCTTGTTGTCATTTAATGAAAACATGGTTCAAGAATGGTTCAATTTTTTCCTTTAAAGTTAATAAACATTGATTAATTGTATCGTTAAATTCAATTTTTTTTGTTTTTCCATCTTGGAAAACCCATTGAAACCATTGAATACGTTTAGTTGGACTAATTACATTTTTCATAATATTATTATCAAAATTATATGAACATAAATGGCAACAACTAAACATACATTGTTCTTCTTGTTCATCACAAACAAGCATCGACGTGAATTCTTGAAGTGAATTTAAACCAA
>JAJEKB010008476.1:0-10747 GCA_022393335.1 Macrotrachela quadricornifera | reverse complement strand
TACTTTGGGTCTGTAAAACCTAGAATTGGTTGGCTTGTACTGTCATGTACTCTCATGTACTGTCATGTAATGACCATACTTTGGGTCTATAGAACTTAGAATTGGTTGGCTTGTGCTGTCATGTACTGACCTTACTTTGGGTCTGTAAAACCTAGAATTAGTTGGCTTGTACTGTCATGTACTCTTATGTACTGACCCTACTTTGGGTCTGTAAAACCTAGAATCGGTTGGCTTGTACTGTCATGTACTCTTATGTACTGTCATGTACTGACCCTACTTTGGGTCTGAAAAACCTAGAATTGGTTGGCTTCCACTGTAATGTACTGTCATGTACTAACTTAATTCCTAGATGAAGACGAAATGAACAAACATAATACGACTATACAGGAAAACATCTGCATTCGAAAACGAGCAAGATGGTATAAAATTAGAACATTTACAATGTTCACTCACAGCATCTACGTTTAAAAACGAGCAAGATGGTATAAAATGAGGATATTAAAAATGTTCATCCACACTAACTGCATTTGAAAGCGAGCAAGATAACATAAAATGAGAAAGTTTTTCTTATTTGTTGATGATGCATACAATGATTCTGTAGCAAACTACGATGTGGATGAGTGTGTGAGATACTATTGTGAATAAATAATTCAATATTCATATCTGTGATGAGAAAATTAAAGGATTGAATAAAGGAATAAAAACATGCTAGTAAAATGTAACCGATTCTAGGATTTTCAGACCCAAAGCAGGCCAGTACAAGACAATACATGACAGTACAAGGTAACCGATTCTAGGTTTTTCGGACTCAAAGTAGGTCAGTACATGACAGTACAAGGTAACTGATTCTAGGTTTTTCAGACCCAAAGCAGATCAGTACAAGACAGTAGCTGACTGTACATTGTTGGCGATTCTGACATCTCGGTGGAATACATGGCAGAACAAGAGCATACATAGCGGTATGATAGGATCATCAGTCTATAATACATAGAATCACCACAGAGTATATCTGAAATACATAACGTTTAGAAAAAGTCACAATACAATTTGTATTTGTATTTGCGCATCTCTGATTAAGAATACTAATAAAAAGGTTGCGCGATCGTGTTTCCGTACCAAACCATTTCAGAATATCAATAAAAAGATTTCGTATCAAAAGTCTCGTGCAAAACTTTTTTTGATAATTATGACAAAGGTTCCGTACAGAAAATTTTGTACTCAACCTAAATCAGAAACTAAAATTAAGGGTCTGCGCAGATAATGTCGTACCGAATCTTGACTATATATTTAATCTTTTGATCATCGGCGACGTATATATGGGAGTGGTCAACTTGACTGATACCCCATTTTGATACAGCACTATGGTATGGATAAAACCTAGTATTGTCCGGACCATATAAGAGAGGATCCTAGATAACTCTGGAATGGTCCGAACAACATCATGCTTTATCCTTACAGTAGTAGAGAAAAGTGATCAGCTCATATGATAGACTAGTGGCTTTTCTCTACTACTGTAAGGATAAAACATGATGTTGTTCGAACCATTCCAGAGTCATCTAGGATTCTCTCTTATATGGTCCGGACAATACTAGGTTTTATCCTTACGATAGTGCTGTATCAAAATGGCGTATCAGTCAAGTTGACCACTCCTATACATACGTCGCCGATGGTTAAAAGATTAAATATATAGTCAAGATTCGGTACGACATTATCTGCGCAGACCCTTAATTTTAGTTTCTGATTTAGGTTCAGTACAAAATTTTCTGTACGGAACCTTTGTCATAATTATCAAAAAAAGAGTTTTGCACGAAACTTTTGATACGAAATCTTTTTATTAATATTCTGAAATGGTTTGGTACGGAACCACGATCGCGCAACCTTTTTATTAGTAATCTTAATTGATTTAGTACGAAACTTATTGTACGAAGCCTTGATTCGACTTGTTCAGAAAAGGCTTCATACGTAACCTTTTTTATACAGAACCAAAAAGATGGTTCCGAAATTGTACCCAACTGAAGATCCTTTTTTGGTTTCGTAAAACAACTTTTCTTCTTGGAGTGCAAGCTGTTATGTTATGTTATTAATTTAAAAATAAAGAATGTCTTACTCAATGAAATTTTCGACGTTTGTCCTATTCGATATTTTTTCTTCGTCATTTTTTTCCTGCCTTTTTCTCTTCTACATTTGTCTATTCGACTATTTCTTGTTTTTTCCTTTCGATATTCGTTCATTCGGTCTTTTTCCTCTCGGTCTAACGACAGCACACCTATCCTTTTGATTATTGATTTAACTTAAATATGTCATTGTTCTAAATGTTCATTGTATCTGTAGCAAGTATCAAGGATCTCTTATATATCTCCATTAGCTCATAAACACTAATGCTATTTGTTTCTCTAGTTATAGTCTGATGAAATTACAATTTTTTATATTAACCATATGCTAATTATTGCAAATCCATGCATCATTACCCACCATCGTTAACATCTTAAACGTAAATTTTTATTCGCATCAGAATCAGCATTCAAATCCATTGAAACGTTCAAAAACGAGTTCAAGCCATTTAATTTTTGACAACCACTTTGAAATATTCTAAACTTTTGTAGAAGCATGACCTTGTATTATTTTTTTATTAAATTGCTAAATGTCTATAATGGGGAGGATATCTGTAATGAGATGTCTGAAAGGAGAGGAGAGAAAGGGAAAGCGTCAAACTTCGATTCGAAACTTACACTCACTATTTTCTTCGAAAATATACGTGAGTTCCGCAAAAATATCAAGAGACGAACAAGAATACGGCTGTATCACTGACAAGATGTCATCTTTGAATAATATTGAAAAACGCATTTCATCTTCTGGAACAAAAAGGAATTCTTAAAGTATCTGAAAGATATTTAACGGAACTTCTCCTTTTTTATATCCGAAAAGCAGCACAAAAATGAATTTATTCTGAGTAAGAAAACTGAACTAGAACTAGGCTGTTTTGTAAAATGGATAAATTTTTGATTGTATACTTAAAAAGTTCGCTAATATTGAAGTACAATAATGAATCTGATGGCGTGCACTCTTAATCAATCACAATGTGGTGGTTTAATTTGTGTAGTATACTAAGAAAACCATTTAGCATCTCAGCACTTCGGTATCCGCCCAGCACTTACTTCCTTGGATGAAATACATTGATATATTGATTTGTTTAATTTATCGAAGCATACGATCTGACTTGAATTTAAAACATTGCTTCTAAGTCGAGCAATACTCGAGTATACTATGTAAAACTATTAGTGACTTGCTGCAGCATCCAATGTATAAATTTACAAAAGCACATTTTGGTAGTGCCGCCATGGTTGAGTGGTTACGTTGCTTAGCACGCACCCGCAAGGTACTGTGTTCAAACCTCACTAACATCATCCGTAGAATGACCCTGGACAAGTCACTAACGGTTAAGTTGTCTAAAGATGATTTATTCCACATGTCATTCGTGGTGACTATATCTTTAGTCGGTATGTTGGACGGAAGAGGGTGCAGATACCGCCGTCTGCAAAAAGAGAAGACGATTGAATCCGGCTGCATGTCGAAACTAGTAATAATAACCGCGGCTGGCCCCAACGGGCGATAAGTCTATGGGACATTATCATTATTATTACTGTTAAGCAATGTTAGGAAAGTTAATTGTATTTTTGTCGACCAGAGATTTTTCATTAAGGGAAGAAGAATTTCTCAGTCATTTCAGTTTATATTAAATGAAAGCTTTTAAACATTGCTTAGATAGTGGTCGGATTACATAAGTGGATCAGTAGATCAGCGATGGCGACACTGGTGGTCCACTGTCAGTGTTGCATTCCAGTGGTCTATCGACTTAAGAACGACTTTGTCAACAACATGTTGAGAATGTGAGTGAAGAAGAGATACTCACACACTCGCACTAACACACACCTTACTCTCAACTCGTACTCAATACTTTATATTGGAAAAACACAAAAGAATTGAAGTGCGTCATATACCTCGTCGCGATATCCGAACTCAACTTCGGCTAAAACTGGAAGTGTCAGTTTTGTGTTCCGTTCCCAAGAACTTGGAATCCGTTCGGGCTCCTCG
This sequence comes from Macrotrachela quadricornifera, assembly GCA_022393335.1. Classification (NCBI taxonomy): domain Eukaryota; kingdom Metazoa; phylum Rotifera; class Eurotatoria; order Philodinida; family Philodinidae; genus Macrotrachela; species Macrotrachela quadricornifera. Next base: position 6,655 of record JAJEKB010008476.1, on the reverse strand, counting down.
TTCCCGCAAACCCAGAACCCAATCCGAAGTATACTTTTTTATATTTGTAAATCTAATGAAGTATTCATGTACCATTACCCTGTCTTTTTGCAGAAAGTTGGTATGGGTTCCGACTTCTCAGGAATGGAGAATCCGTTAGAGTTCCTCGTTCCCGAGAACACGAAACTCGCCTCACAATTTACTTTTATGCCTTTTTAAGCCTAATCAAGTATCTACAGGTCCTTTCAGTAGCATTTCGGTAGATTCTCGAATTTCTGGGTTTCCGAGAACCCGGTAACGCACTGAAAAGTCGCTAAAAGGATCTGTAGATATTTGATGAAGCTTAAAGAGGCATAAAAGTAAATTTTGAAATGAGTTTCAGGTTTTCGGAAACCCCAAACCCTAGCGGGTTCTCCATTCCCGAGAATCCAGAACCCAAGCGAGTTTTTTCGCTCCCGAGAATCCGAAACTCGCTTGGGTTTCTCATTTCTGAGTACCCTCAACCCATACTAACTTTGTACTAAAATGTAACAGAAGCCTATATCAATGTTCCATTACATTTAGAAATGTATAATACGGATTATGAAATGAGTTCCGAGTTTCTGGGAAGGAGCCCTAAGGAACGTGGAATGTTGACATCCCTGCTAGTGGTAGCGCCAAGGATGCTTCAGAAAAGGTTAAGCCCATCCATAATTCGTTTGAATTTTCCCAGAAAATCGATAATCACCTTACAAAAGAACACTATTTTCTAGGGCTGAGCCTACCAAAAACGTTCTGGATGGTCTCACCCACTTCCACTTGTCCGACTACCCCCTCCGCTCCCGCTCAAACTCGAACTCGAACTCGAACTCTTGGCACGGCTGCTAACCGAAACTTAAACCGTTAATGAGCTTTAGGAGGAAAATGTACGACATAAAAAGTCTTAAGCCGGGTTCTAATGGAAATTGGCTCGATCAATTCGAACCCTGGCTCATTTTGTCAAGCATTATGTTTTAGATTGCTTACCGATTAAATGAAGTATTCGATAAATATTTGAGTACCAAATAAATATTCAAATAAAACCAAAAAATATATAAATGTATAATTATAATCGTAAATGATCTAAAAAACGATGTAACTGAATCCAATTCTAGTATTGTATTGGCAGAGTTGTTGTCATTCATGCAACAGAATTATAATTATCTAATTTCGCCTAGCTCAAATACAATGTAACAAATTTCAGTTATCCACTAATAAAGTTTGAAAAAGCAGAAGAACACAGAAATTGATGCCTTTGAGAAAATGAGATTATTTCAATAACTAAAATAAACTTACTCTCGGTATACTTCACTCAGAAAAATGTATATTTAGCGAATAGATTGATCCAATTTTGACACTGAAAATATAACAGAATCAGAAGTGAATTGTTTAACTTTAAAATTTTTTAGAATTAGTGAAAACCTAACCTATGCAGATCGGCTATGTCGAACCGGGCACAAATCTGTTACGAGAAATTATTGTCACAATTGTCCTCTTCAACTAACTATATGTATGTTGAAGTATTTATCGAAAAAGTAACAATCAATGAAGAAAAACTTGTAAAGTTCTCCGTATGACCCTGAGGATTTTGTTGTCTTTAGATTTACTACATGAGCAATGCTATACCAGAAGAAATAAATATAGAACAGATCATATAGAAGTGATGTTGAAATACGCATTGATCAAAATTTTTGTTTTCAGAAACTCATGTAAGTAAAAATATGAATACAAGATTTCGCCTATATTATCAGCTCTTCGAATATATGGCCTTCTCGGTAATATATATTTAGCGCAAAGTGTACTTCATTACATATCCATATAAGATACAACGAAACGAAAATATGCTAAAAGATAACAAGGAAGTCTTGCAGCACGCACAAACAAGTTATTTTCGAGTTGTTCTATGTTTATCTAAGACTTTCACGAGATACAACCCAGAAATATGCGAAGTGAACAGACTATATCAACACTTATCTTTGGCCTTTGTGACTTTTTTTCTACTAATATTCTTTCTTAATTTCATTCATAAAAAGTATCAGAGAAAAACAATTTGACAGCGTTGTAGTTAGAATGCTCGCTACCAACTCCCTTCCTTTGTTCAGAAAAACACACACTATATATACCAATGAAACGGGGAAAAAACATACTAAAACGTATATTAGGGAAAATCCCAGGAAGATAACAAGGACAAAAAGATGATGGCCGGAAAAGTGGTGGAATAAACCCGCACTTGTGAAAGAGATGGGGAAAAGAAGAAAACAAGGATGATAGGAAGAATTCGTGATCATAGAGAAAAGAAGAGAGAGAACAAAAACCTATGTGAGGTTCGAGTCATCTATATATGATGACAGAAAGAGGAAAAGATGGAAAAAAGAAAAAGAATGTCTCGTTTCCTAACAATTGTGATGATTTTGGTGGAAGAAATATGCATACGCTGATAAAACTACGCATTTATTTATTTCTTCCTCTCAATAGTCGCATCGTTTACATATAAAACACACGCTTATATACTTGCCAATCAGAATGAAGGAAGAGAAACAGCAAGTCAAAGTACATCACAATGTATGAAGTAGGAAATATATCATGCATTTAGCCCATGTGAACGAGAGCGTTCGTCAGAATTAGGTCATATATATGTATGTTTCTTATAATGATCTCGCTTACACGCCACGCGCTATATGCATGATGCTTGTTCTACTTTGTATATTGTGATGTACTTCGCAATTATCTCTCCTTTCCTTCTCTTTGGCAGAGGAGTATATAGGCGTATGGTGTATATACGAACGATGTAATTATTAAGGATGTAAAAATACCAATACCAATTGGTATCGACGAGTATTGGCATTGTTACATGCCTAGTTATTATTGAAACTAGGGGTGCACCCCTCCAGTTCGACTGGGACCCAGTCATGACTGGTTTATAAATCATTAGAAGGGCATCCTTCGGTCGTAAATCTCATTTTATGAAGATACCCTCAGGTCCTCAACCCCTATTTTGTGAGGGTACCTCTGGATCCTCATGTCCTATATTATGGAAGTACCTGTAGGCCCTCAAGTCTTACATGATGTGAATACCCCCGGACCCTAACGTTCTACATTTTAGGGGTGCCCTCAGGTCCTAAAGTCCTATATGATGAGGTACTCTTAAGTTCTCCAGTTCTACATTATTGGGTTACTCCCAGGTCCTTAAGTCCTATATTTAGGAATGCAACGGTGACAATTAATCGGTCCATCGGTGAAACTGTAATCGGTTGGGCCGACCAAACGATTAAAAGCATATTAGCCTAAGTACGGCTATTTGCAAAGGCAACATGGAATTATCTAAAGATCCTCAGCATCCATCATACATAACCATCCAGAGCTTCTCAATAGCTATATATAGATATATCCTTAGGTCCTCAGAGGCTATATCATGGAGGTACCGTTAAGTACTATACTATAGGGGTGCCCTTGGGTCCACATCTACTATACTATGAAGGTACCCTTAAGTCCTCAACTTATAGATAGTACCAAATATTTACTTTATTAGTAACTAATTACCTATCGTAAAATGCTGACTGCTGCGTCCACTTTTCTATTAGTCAAAAAACGATCCAATCAGATGGTAGCAAAAATTGTTACTCGCTTATTTCATGGGTAGCCACGGAAGATTCTATGAGAACTTTGGTAGAGTACCTTTGATAATCTCAAATTCGACCGAACTACCCTAAGATGCGTCCTTATCTTGATGGTGAAAAAGCGCCTCGAAATCTGATTAGCTGAAACTCTTTCTCAACAGCCAATCAGACAGCAGAAAACTATAACTGGCTTATTTCATGGACAACCGTCGGAGATTCTACGTGGACTTTTGTAGAGCACCATTGATAACCCCCAATTGGCCGGAATAACCCTATGTTCCGTCTTTATCTTCATGGAGAAAATCACCCCGAAATATGATTGGCTGAAACTCTTTTTTAACAACCAATCAGATTTCGAGGTGTTTTTTCTCCATCAAGATAAGGACACATCATAGCGTTATTCGGGCCAATTCGAGGTTATCAAGGGTGCTTTACAAAAGTCCTCATAAAATCTTCGACGGTTGTCCGCGAAATAAGCGAGTTACAATTTGCTGCCATCTGATATGATCGTTTTTCGACTAATAGAAAATCGGATGCAGCGACCAGCATTTTACGATAGGTAATAATTACCAGTAAAGTAAATATATGGTGCCATTCCTATATTGAGGACCTAAGGGTGCACCTATAGTATAGGAGATAAGAACCTAAGGGTACCCTCAGTATATGGAACTTGAGGACCCAAAGATACCTTTCTAATGATTGAAAACCCAATCATGACTGGGTACCCAGTCCGACGGGTATCCAGTCGTGACTGGGTACCAGTCGGACTGGTACCCAATCCACTAGTCATGACTGGAACTGGTGCATCCCTAATTGAGACAAAGAAATAAATAAAGTCGTACTTTCATCAGGACACATGTCCCTTCCACCTAAAACCATCGTAAACGCGCTATACCATCATCAATTTTACAATAGGCCTCCGAAATATTCCCAATTACTCATTAAAAGACGTGAACTTTAAATTAATGGTTTTTTTCTAAGAAAATATGTACACATATACAGATATATTAGAGAAATAATATAACAGAAAAGTCTTTTTGGGCTGGGAGAAAAAGGATTTTAACGAAATACGAATAATAACAATGACGAGAACATAATACAATAAAGACGAAAATAATTTAAGATAAATTAATGCATAGGTATTTTGTTTTTTTCTATTATAGTAGAATATATGGGTAAATCCGTGGGAAGACGACCACTTTTCTGGAGGAAGCTTTTTTTTTCACATTTTTTTAGCTTAACAAGTATATAGTGATCAGAAAACATGTTTTATGAACAAAAAATACGGACTCGATTGAAATTTTCATGGATCCTTTACGTCATTCTTTAAGGACAACTATATGTATAAGATGGGGGCGCATAGGACCGCAAATTGTCCCATTGGTATTTTCCTTTTTAAACCCTATTAAATTTTATATCAATAGAAAGAGCATATTGAGATGAGCATTTTGACACTAAATTTATGGTGTTTTGACCGATTTTTGAGAGTGTACAACTATTAACAAAATTGATCTTTTTTGGTCATTTTTGCACTTTTTTCATTGATTGTGAGGATATTTTATCAGAAAACGCGATTCTTGTATTCAAACAAATATCAGATTTGAAATGAGCATTAAAAATTGAGTTGAACTACATATAATTCACATCTTTTAAAGACTTTTCATTATTTTTTTTCGAAAAATTTACCCTATCCCTCCCTAGAGATGCCTTCATAACACTTTCAAAAATCATGTCTTTTGAAAACACTTCTATACACAACATCTTTGTAGGTATTTTTCTTTTTCTAATATTATTAACGATGAAACACTGAGCTCCACCAGTGAAATCGCTCTTAATGACATATATTATATTCGGCGTGTTATGAAGGCATGCCTGGGGAGGGGTAGAGTGAATTTTTCGAAAAAAAATAATGAAAAGTCTTTAAAAGATTTGAATTATATACAGTTCGACTCAGTTTTTAATGCTGATTTAAAATCTGACATTTGTTTGAATACAAAAACTATTTTTTCTGATAAAATATCCTCACAACCAAGAAAAAAAAGTGTAAAAATTGTGGTTCTAAGATATTTTCACTCAAAAATTTCTATCAGATCAGATTTTTGAAACTTTCGAAACATAAGATTTTGTAGCTCTTTCAATGAGCTGGACTAGAACTTTGGTACCACCAATTTTTATGACAAAACATTCGTTACAAAATCACTGTAGATCACAAATATAGACATTATATCAGTAGTGCATACCAAGAATTTAGTATCGAATTTTACCGAATCAAATAATCGATCGATGGATTCATATACAGAATTGAAGCTCTATTCAAGAACTATCAAATTCATTATTTAAGTTCTATTTTATCTTTCGTAATCATTACAAAATTGAACTTACTATCCAGACATAATTTATTGAAGAAATAATCAAAAATGAGTAATTTTGTTAATAGTTGTACACTCAAAAATCGACTGAAACATCATAAATTTAGCATCAAAATGTTCGTTTCAATATTCTCTTTCTATTGACATAATATTCAATAGAATTTAGAAGAGAAAATACCAATGGGACGATTTGTGGTCTTATGCGCCCCCGTCCTTTTGTTTTAATAGCAAATAAATAAAACAAGTTTGTTGCTCTATTCATATATTCACAAACAAAAAGTAATATTTTATTTATTTTAAATATATGATTAACTGAATTACACAGAAAGAATTTACGAAAACAATCAATCTAATTCATACAAATAATAATGAAAGTGATATAACACCGTATAATGGACATGTTACATAGTGTGGATTGTGAGTCAAATAACATGTTTCGTGTCGTACATGGCCACACACATATGAAATAGTTGTCTCATTAATATGATTGAAAAATAAATCACATGAACAACATTCAGTGTTCCATGCCATATCACAAGTTTAATTTTGTGTTAGTTTACAAAGATTATGTCGTAGTGACGAAGCATTTGCGCGCATATGTTCATCAAATGTAGATTAAAAATTTTTACAAAATTTCAAAAGGTTTAAAAGAATGAATCATATCTTTTAAGT
>JAJEKB010008473.1:0-10271 GCA_022393335.1 Macrotrachela quadricornifera | reverse complement strand
AGATGTTTGTATAAATGATCTTGTAGAAGCTCATGCTCAAGAAAAAGCTGCATCAGAATCATCGTCTAAAAAGCCAGCGGATACGAACGACATTAAAGTGATAACATCAGTTGAAACAAATGAGCGAGCATTGGGAAGTGGCAGTGAGCAAGGAAAAAACACAAAGACAGTTTCGAAAGAGAATTGTCCACAAAATCATACTGATGATGTATCATCGGCAAATCTTTGTGTACTCTGTTTGACAGAAGAAAAGCGCTTAGCGTGCATACCATGTGGTCACTTGGCTACCTGTGTGCCTTGTGGCCACTCGCTTCGATCATGCCCTATATGTCGTCATGAAATAGATGCCTTTGTGCGTATATATATCTAGATCACGAAAGTGTTGTGTTGGACAGTGATCATTGAAAAATGTTGTGATAATTTTGAATAATAAAGTTTGGTCATTATTTTGAGGACTGTTACACATTGTACAGAATTCTTGATGTGAGAAGGGATGAAATCAGATATTTCTCTGCGAATTTCTCGACTATATTTGCGAAAAGGACACTGCCAGATGACTACACGATAAGTTGCTATTTCCAGGAAATTCAAATAAAATAACTATGAAAACAATTTTATGAAAATTTACTATAATACTTTTACAAACAATCACAGAAAATATATTTTAATGTGAAAAATAGAATATATGTATTGGACTAGGTTGGGTTAGGAAATTCATATGAATATTTAAATGATGCAGATATTATATATCTATGTTTTTTGAGGCGAGGGTGTGAATATGAAGGTAAGCGTAAGACCCTCACCCTCACACCCTCACTCTCAAAAGTAATTTATCATTTTATTCAGGATATTTGTAGGATACGCTCTCATCCACTCTGACTGCTGTTTCAATCAAAGATAGTGTCAATCCATAGAGCATAAAACTTTTCACTCATACGACCCCACTTCGACTCACTCTCAATCACGTCTTCACGAAACAAATAACGGTCGTTAATAAGCAAAACTATCAAAGGTGATCATTACGTATACACCAAATCCAAATCGAGTTAAATCTAAATCTTGGATTTGACTTGAATTTGATTAAGTTTACTTGAAAGAGATCAGATCAAATCTAAATACGAATGCAACGGTGACTATAATCGATCTACTGGTAATCGGTATGGGTCAGTAATCGTTCAATCTGTAGGTATCCACAAGTCTTCATTGTCTATCCAATAGCAAGAGTACCTATAAGTCCTCATGATTTATCGTATAGGGTATCCGTAACTCGTCATGCCCTATCCTATAGAAGTACCTATAGGTCCTTATAAGCTATTTCGAAGTGATTATTATAAGTGCTTATGGCGTATTTGGGGCACCGTCATAATTCTTAAGCGCCGATTCAATATCTCTTGGGCCTATTTGATCCTATACTATCTGATAAAAAAAGGTAATGATAAATTTGAACAATATACCATGTTGTAGAGCGTGAAAACCTGCATTCATCTACATTATCAGCTTTCATATTAAATAAACGAATAAAAAAGGTATGAATATCATACTTATCACCCGAACTATTCAAAAGGGGTATAGGCTTCTCAGACTATTTTGATGCCAATTTTTTTGCGTTTAAATGCACGTAAAGAAAATGTGCAGTTTTTGAAACTCTATCTTTCTAAGCTATTGAAAGTCAAAACTAGGGGGGGAGGGTGGTGGCTGATTCATGATCTCATTCAGTAGTGCTCTTCTTTGGCCAGCTATTTGCTAACTATTTTGGATTATGTTTGGCTTCTCGCACATTTGGCAATTAGTTTGTGATTTCATCAGATCTATCAATCAATGTAAATCGAGCGGATCTTATACACTGAAAACAAAAAAGGTTCTATACGAAACTAAAAAAGGATTTCGCACTTTGCAACGAATTCGAAATCCTTTTTTGGTTTCGTACATAACTATTTTTCCATTAGTTTAAAAAAGGTTTCGTGATCCAGGTTTCGTACCGAACCGATGTTGATACTTTAAGAAAAGGTTTCATACGACCTTCTATACCCTGGTTTCTATATCTGATCTCTTATTTATCAATTCAACTCTTATTTTTACTTTAACCCTCTAAATGTATCATTAACCTTACATCTATTCCTAACTTCCTATCTATCTTTAATTCTTCAAACCCAATTTTAATCCTAAATCTATCCTTAATCCTATATCTATCCTTCACTTCCTAAATCTATGCTTAACTTTCTTAACCTATCCCTAACCTCCTACATCTATACTTAACCCCCTAAACCTATCCTTAATCCCTAAATCTATACCTAACCTCCTATATCTATCCATAACCATATATGCATCCGTAATTTCCTAAATATATCCTTAACCTTATGTCTATTTTTAATACTATATCTATCGTCAGCCCCCTAAATCTATGCGCAACTACTTAAATCTATTTTTAACCATATATAGATTCCTAGCCTCTTGTAGCTATTCTTAACTCTGTATTTATATTTAATCCCTTAAACATATCCTTAATTCTATATGTATGCTTAACCTTATACCTGTTGTTAACTTCCTAAATCCATCCTTAACCTTATATATATATTCTTATCTCTAAATTTATTCTTAACTCCATATCTATTCTTAATCCTGTATCTATCGTGAATCCTGTAAAACTATTCATAATCCCTTAAACTTATTTTTAACCCTACATCCATCTTCAACCTCAAGCCGCTATGGCTGAGTGGTTAACTTATTCACTGTATAACCACAAGGTAATCTATTCTAACCTCGACGCTAATAGGCATCGAATGAGGCTGGATAAGTCACTAATAACGATTTGTCTCAAATCACTCACCCGATAACACATTGACTACGGAGTTGATATACACGAACATGCGCCTGGGACTAGTATGTTGTTAGTTAGTGTTTATGAAGAACTTAAGTAATTAAGCGGAAGAACTGTGAGTCTGGTCAGTCTTCTGTCCAGAGCTGCAATTAGTAATAAATGTACAGAAAATATTGAGCTTTCGATGTTGTCTTCAGACAACGCCTCATATTGCAAGGTAGCCGATAGGCAAGTCATTCTTTTTTTCTGTCTTTCTGTCCTTAATATTAAATCTATCCTTAACACAATATATATATATTGATGCTAAACTTCTTATATCTTCTATTGACATTTAAAGATAGATAAAAGAAATTAAAAATATATTTATAGAGTTAACTTTAGATAAATGAGGTTGAGATTTTAGTTGCAAGAGCATATCCTGATTCAAAGCATGACAGAATAATGTTTTGAAGTTATTATTCTTGATTTATAAGGTATGCTGCTAAGTTGGAGATCTCGGAAACTTCTAGGAAAAGACGTCAAATTTTAATAAACTCTGTATACATACAAAAAACTAAAGCTTGTTAGGAAGCGTAGAAAATCTCATTCGAAAACTTAAGAAATTATCATTTTCCATTCCATCCTCTGAAAAGATCTATATGTAATTATGCAACAAATGGTCCAGGTAATTACGCAAGATGATCATGGTTATTGGATCTCGATATTCCAGATGATTGCGCAACATCGCACATATAAATAGATTCGTTCTCTATGTTAAAAATAGTTTGTCATCATCTCTTATGTTCATAAATAAACTATCATTAGTTACGATCGAAAAACACTACGTAACAAGCTCCATAAAAAGTAATCGGTCATGCTGTACATCTTCATAGAGTCAATCTAACAAAACATGTATTTCTATGGTGAGCATTGAGAGACAATTGGAGTGCGTGATTGTGTCAGCTTAGATGAAAATCAATAAAATGTAGTTTCCAGTTTTTTTGTAAAAGGACACTTCGATTGGAAGATACCAAACATTATGATAAAGGTTCTACCAAATGAAAAAGGAAATTGTTCTGACTAAACGAGACTTTGGACTGTCTTCCTCTTTACGTAATTCTATTCTAACGAAGACTGACTTTTTTTAAAGCGAAACAAATCTTTGATCCAAAATGAGTGATATTACATATTTCTAAAGCAACACGATCTGTCTGGATAAAGATGAATAAAATTAATTACATAAGGACTAGAAATTCGCTTATAAACTAATTCATCCTTTAGATGAGGAAAAATTTCTAAGATGGATCGTCACTCTTTTAAAATAATAATCACTTCGCGAACCACAATAAAACTAATAAGTATAGTCTTTTGTGGAATAGAGACTTGATAAAATATTTAATAAATAGTTAATACCTTGTCCCACAAGATATATCTGTAACGTCATTTGGAGAAGAGGAAATTTTTTTGTATTTTTTCTAGACGTTTGTTAAGAAAATATGTAAACCCAAACAACAGCGAGAATACGTCTAAAAGTCAGGGAGAGAATGAATGCTTTTCGAACAAGTTATATATGCCGCTAAACAGAGATTGCTACTATTACTTATGTTGGACTCTGTTTCCACCGCAGCAGTATTTCGAAACCTTTTTAATACGAAATCTGTAGGAGGTTTGAATGGAACCCTTCTCAGTTAATGGCCTGATAAAAGTTTTATACGAAACCCTTTTAACTTTCAAAATATGTAAAGGGCTTTGTACAAAACCTTCTTAAGCTTCAACTTTTATACGAGATATTGTGCGAAACCATTTTTATTTTTAAAACTTATAAAGAGTTTAATACAAAACCCTTTTTATGTCTAAGTCTTAAGGTTGTTTTTACGGAACCCTTCCATCGCTCAAAATGTGTGAATCGATTAGTACGAAACCTTTTTTTAAACTCCAACACATCTCGAAAGTTTTATACGAAACTCTTCCAAGCTACAACACTGATAAAGAGTTCTATACTAAACTTTCTTGATCTCCAATGCCTAAATATGGTTTTATACCAAACCTTTTTTAATTTCAGAAACTTATAAAGGTTTCATAGAAAACCATACATATTACTAAGCCTTTTTTGGATTGCGTATAATTATACGATAACCTTTGGAATATGTTAAACTTCTACCAAACCCTAAAGGTTTCGACAAACACCTTTTTTTCAGTATATGAATATTCCAAAAACATTATATCCTGGGAAATGTTTTGTCCAAAACTTCAGAAACTGTGTAGATGAACTGCTCTAGTTGAACTCTTGATATGGACAAAGTTTCACATCAAAACTTGAAACTTTCAGGTTATGGAAAAAATGGGATCCTATAGGAAAATTGTAGTAAAAAGCCCATATCCTCTTAGGCTTTTTCTAATTTATATATTCTCTGCTTATGGACAAAATTTGGGCTCAAAAGCTTTTTGACATCTCGGACGGTTTGTCTCCCCAATGGATTATATTTATGGTTCAAAAAGTTTGAGCCTATGGCGTGTTCCTGGCGAGATATCGAGGTTTTAGTGAATCTCCTCTATAGGAGCCTAGTTTTCCAGCACAATCTTATATTCGAATTTCTGCAATGAAATTATATCCACACAAAAACTTCAGCTAAACTAGCTTGTAGAAAAATATTCAGAACTTTTCGACCAAGTATCTTCGAGATATGAAGATGACAAGGTAAGGCCTTTTTTCTATAGATAGCATATACAGCATGTATTTTTTGAAATCTTCATATCTCGAAGAGACTTCTTCGAAAAGCTCTGAATTTTTTCCTGCAAGCTAGTTTAGCTGAAGTCTTTATGTGCATAAAATTTTATGTCAGAAATTCGAAAATAAGATTATGCTGGGAAACTAGGGCCCGATAGGAAAAATTCACCAAAATCTCGATATCTCGTCGGGAACATGCCATGGTCCAGAACTCTTTTAACCATAAACACAATTCACCGAGATCTATAGGATGCACTCAACCTCGACTCAAAAGCGCTCTGACACCTGGGAAGGGTCCCTTGTAAGCCCTAATATCGTCAAAACTGCTTAAAGTTCATTAATTAGTGGGTATCTTCCAGCAAGAACAAACTGTAAAAATTTCACAAAGCTTTCGGTTTTTCCATGATCTTGCTCTTTTGTAAGGTCATGATCACGGTCGCGTATGGTTGGGACCTAGTCCACTTTGTAGATCTCTAGTCATTATCTGCACTGCTTTTTTTCTTCGTCTCGCATACACATGGGACACTACAAAAATTTTTGAGCCAGCCCTTACGACAAATATTGAGAGGGTGGTTCTAATATATTTTTTCAAAGTACTGTCCCTCAGTATTAATGCACTAGTGCATCCGAATAAAACAGTCTTCGAAGCAGTTTTGGAAGTCTTCTTTAATATGACTGTCAATGGCTTGTTCTAAAGCTGTTAACATTGCGTTGTCGTCGTCGTTGAACTGAATTTCACATAGTTGACTTTCAAGTTTTGGAAATAAGAAGAAGCCTCAGGAACTTATATCTGGAGAATATAGAGGATTTGGATATGATTCTACATGATTTTTAGTTAAGAATTCATTGGCAATCCAAGCTCGATGTTGTGTTGCATTATCATGATAAAGAATGAGACCTCGAAGATCGTTCCCTAGTCATCATTCTGATACAATTTTGAAGACTTATGGTAGACGAGTGTTGACATACCAGCTTGCATTTAGTGTTACACTAGTTTCTAATGATACCGTCTTGATTAAACTAGATTTCATAAAGAGAACAGTCACCGTTCTTTTGCCTGAACTTTTGTTGCGGTGAACTTTCGTTGGACATGGATCAGTTTTTGACATCCAAAGTTTTGATTGCTCATTCGTTTCTGAGTCATAATGATAGAACTAAGATTCGTCACCAGTTGTAATGTCAAATACACGACAAGATTGATCTTCTTCGAATTTTTTCAGCGAGTGACGGCAAAACTCAATACACCACTATTTTTGGGCATACGTTAACTGATGTGGCGCCCGCTGAGCGCAAACTTTGTGTAGCTTCAAATAATCATGAAGAAGTGGATATATCACTAACGAATTAATATCTAAGATGTCATTTAACTGTTTGTAGGTTCAATGAAGATCATTTTCAATTATTGTTCGTATTGCATCAATTGTTTGTTCCTTGACAGACGTTCGAGGATGACTTAAACGGGCATGGCTATTGCTGTGTGAAAGCAATTTTGCAGTCATATAAAATCATAGTGCAAAATTTGTTCACGTGAGAGTTGAAAACTCATATCAAAAGTAATGCGAGGGTGATTCAAAAGAAATGAAAAAATACAACGATGGTTAATCCGTGAAAGTCTGAAATTTTGCACATAATTCTAAATATATTTTGTCATTATAATAGAATAGATATCCTCAAATTACGACTTCTCGAAGAACCAAGCGCAGAAACTTTTTCAGTACCCTACGTAGTATGAATGGGAAATGGCAATCATTCATTTATTAAATATACAGACTTTCATCACAAGTGATAATGAAAGATAAATTAACTCTTTAAGGAAGGGTGGGACACATGTGTCCAATTTCTTTATTTTCTTTTTCTTTTGATTTACAAAAAGTATTCGATTTTTGTAATATAGTAAACGCATATTGTGGAGATTGTTTTACGAGTAAAACAAATTCCAACATACCAAATAAAAATATTTAAATCAGAGATGTGCAACTGTAATTCCAAAGCTAGAATTGAAGTCCGAAGTTGGGACTTTTATCGTAGGGGGTAGAAATGTATTTAGACTGATATTTGGCGAATGATGTGGTGAAGTTGGCTAGTAATGAAATTAAAGTGAATTAATTAATCTACAATGCAGTTGATTGAAGTGGCATAAAGTTGAAGTTGAAGAGCGCATTATATGTTCATTATTCCAATATTATCAACCACCCTTCATACAATAATAAACGAGATTACGATCGATTTGACCAGTTAATCAGGATCAAGAGGACTTGACCATCCAAAAGTCGCCTGTTAAAAGATTAATGTAGTTCTTTTTTGGAATGTAATCATCGATGCTTTATATGCATTGACAAAGATGTGTATCTAGATGTCTTGTAACCGTACTGTAAAATTAATAACTATCCCAAGTCAGAAAGTTTCTGAAAAAAGCGAAACTTCGAAAATATTTATCTCGAAAAAAGTGTACGTATTTCGAGTAAAATCTCGTTTTTTATTATTTGATGACCCAAATATTTCTGGAAAACAGTTCTTTGTGTGTACGACAAAGCCACATCAACAATGTTTTAACATGCAACCAAATTATAAGTGAAAAACTGAAAAAAAAAAATTTTTTCATAATTTTCCATACTTCTCAAAATCCGCTTTTGGATGTGAAAGCCAAGTTTTTATCCTTTTTCTCGAAAATGGTTCGACCGATCGGGCTGAAAATTTTTTTACAAGTACCTTGGATTTAAATTCGAGTGATATGTGTACTTTAAACAGTAAAAATAATTGACGACAAATTGATTTTGATCGACACTATCTAAAAACTATCTATCTTGAGTCTATGATCAGCATTTTCACCTTATCTCGTGAACGGCTTAGCCATTTGAGCTCTGGAACATATCAATTGGACAGAAGATAGTTTAGTCTATAAACTCATTCTACTCAAGTGAGGAAGTTATGAGATAAAAGAAGTGCTAGAATTCAAAGATTGAGGAAATCCAAAGAAATATTACACTCCGAGAGGTGGCATTTTGGATTTTTCTTATCTAGTGCATGATGTTCTAGGCTTATTTTTCTACAAGACATAGATTTCATCAAGACACATTTTTTTGTCACTAAATTATAGGGATAAAAAACCTGAGGAGCCAAGTTAGCATGGACGACACTGCAGGCGACTCTATCTAGTGATCATTGATTCGACTCCCACAGTGATATAATATCTTTAGAAATCACAGAAATCGAGTTCAGATTCGTGCCCAACTTAGAAAACTGGATATGGATGAGTGATTTCAGAATGGATTTGAAATTGTGTCTAGCGAGAATATGGTTATAGGTAATCTCATGGATCTATGATAGATATATGGTAGATAGAGGCATCAGTATTTTCATAATAATCTATCAATATTCATCGCTACCGAGTTCGGATTTTTCCCATTTGATAACTCTTTTTAGTGATAAAGGAAAAATTGGTTGAATGCAAATTGGTCCCTGAAAATTGGTAGCTACGAAAATTATTCGATGCGAAAAGTAATGTATATGTAAATTGGTCGATATGATAATTAGTCGGCACATTAAAAACAAGTTTACATATTAAGTGTCTTGATGAAAAACATCGATTCTATCCATCAAGTTAAAAATGAAACAACACGAAGTATAATCATGAAATTGTGTAACGAAAAAGGACCACTGAAGGTGCCTGAGCTACACATAGAAAAAATGAAAATTCGTACAGTATAAGTGTGTCCGTTTGTTGTGGTATCGGTCACAAGACTGTCGTGGCTACATAATGTGAATATTCGCAGAAATTAATGAATTGATTTCTGAATTTTTTTGATTTTTAATGTTATCTATCAATGAAAAGTGATCGTGTCTCTGTAGATCGAAAACGAAGAGAAGCCATCAAAAATTCTTAGAGATTTTTGAAAATATTTGCAAATTTTTAAGATTTGTTGGGAATTTTTCATGAATTTTAGAGATTTTTAAGAGTTTCGAAAATTTTTCCTCAAGTTCTTTTAAAAAATTGAGCGAAAAAAGTACAGTTTCTAAAGACTAAGAGAGAATGACTTCTCCTTCCTCTTCGGTCGCGACAGCCCTGAAAGTCACTGAAATCATTAGATTTTTATTGAAAAACTGGCTTTAAATTAACTTTTTTATAAATGACTTCGGTTGTTAAACTTATTCTTTGGGCTGAAAGCTTTTTTTCTGAAACGTTTTGTTTATTCAATCACAAAACAGTCGACTATTTCTCAAAACGACTTATTTTCCTATCAATCAGTTTTCATATCTATCAATTTTCGTAGGGACGAATATACGTTCGACTATTTTCCATTCGACCAATTTTCGTAGACTCTTTTTTAGCAGCAACAAAAGCATTTATCTAGAACACCCAAAAACCGCTAGTCATCCGAGACATATTTAGGACACACTGGCCTCATGATACAGATATTGTGCATTTTGAGACCGTGTTCAGGCAACTTTCACTTGCAAAACTATGATTTCATTCAAAACTAATATCATATTCGGAATCATGTTAAAAATTGAGTTGGTTTATATATGTTGTGAAGAATTCTGAGAAAAGTTTTTTTGAAAAAAATCCCTGTGCCCTTTCCCTCCCCCTCTCCCCACAGTTGGCAGGAAAAGGTGGTAAAACAGTTCGTGCTCTTAGCTTACTTCCGTTGAAATATTTAAGAGAGGGTCCATGAGAGGATCGAGCATTGTTACCATAAGCCATACTCTCGAATTTTTTGACCTATTCTTTTTGTTATCGGAAACGAA
>JAJEKB010008469.1:0-11195 GCA_022393335.1 Macrotrachela quadricornifera | reverse complement strand
AGAGATGTGGATATTTCGGAGATTTTTCCAAGAAAACTTAATCGTGGCGAATGTGTTAAAAAAAGTTTCACACAATAAATGGCCTTGAAATTTAACAATTTCTGTAAAGGGAACGAAATATATCTGAATATATGATATTTGTAATCATCTGACTCGTTTAGCGTTTTTCTCAGTCAAACAGCAGTCAAATCGAAATAAAAAGTATATATTTGTGATCAGCATTCCATACTCTATCAAACCATATATAAACGAACGAAAACAAAAATCTGCTTGAATTTTGCATTATTCGCACCTTAGATCGATAGAGAAAAATTTTCTCTATTGATTAGTGTCAATTAAAAGTTCGATCTCTTAATTTTTTTTTATAGTGCATTTCATATTAATTGGCTTATGTCATTATGCTTTTGTCCATCAGACTGCACACTATACATATAGACCATTTTTACCATTCATTGTTTAAATACTCATCAATGATTGGTTGCAATAAAGACAATTTACGAGAAACAAACATGTTAGAATATATATACGTATATAATGTACAAATATGCATATATCTGCTCATAACTCAGACTGGTATGTCATATAAGCAATGAGCTGTTCATTATATACAAGTACGTAGATATTTAACAATGCCAAATATTTCTGTTGTTGTTTTTTTCATAGATAATATAATTGAATTACTTGAATTACCTGATGAAATGATCTTAGCTATTATGAATAGAATCAAACCTCAATTCTTATTGTTCTGTTCTATTATTGGCATTAGAAATAATCGTTTAGAACATATTGTCTTAGAGAAATGTCATACAATCGATTTAACGTTTGTTTATTACAGGTCACCATATGAACCATTTATGAAACGATATTTTTCATATGTAATGCCACATATTTACAATAATATACAGTCTCTTTCATTCAATCTTCAACATTTGACAGATATCGTCAGCTTTGCTAAAGAAAATTATGATGAAATTCTTCCAAATTTAACACATTTGAAAATAATGATTGGTAAAAAATGTATTAGTACGGGCACGTCTTTTACATTAAGTAAGCTATACTATTTGTCTTAGTTTTCTAGTTTGTATCCAAATATCAGCTTAGTTTTTATTTATTTATTCAAGTAAGAATGGAAAGATTATGATTTGTGTCGGAAACCCTTACTATAGAATGAAAATGGTGCTTCATTAGAAGATGAAAGAAAAACCAATTAAAAATAGTGTTGTCCAAACATAGCATTAATAATATATGTTCAGATAACAACTTTATTAGTAAAATGCGTCAACAACCTCTCTTCTCCATCTTACCTCAACTTTTTGATTATGAGGATGTCACAATTGGTAAAAAGATATCCGCTCTTCGTTGTTCATCACTTATGCATTCTGTTATTTCCTTTGAACTTGATGACGACTGTATTTTACCAAAATTATTCAATGTTAATGAATTGTTCTTTCCTCAATCATCTAATCTTACTTACATTCGTATTACATTATGGAGTTTTGATGATTGTATTCGTTTGTCTACGCGAACAAGATACTATTTCACGAATGGTATTGGTAAATATATCTTTTCAATTTGATATTTCAGTGATTGAATTATTTAGATATCCTGATCTAATTTGAAAAAATTGACAATAACAAACTATCATAATACTCCTCAATATGAACAATGTATTTTACCTCTTTTACAACGTTTGTAAAGTGTCAAATATTTGACATTGTTATTGGCTATTGGTGTGAGAAGATATGCACCGAATCATTTTGTTGATGGATTTGATTTAGAAAGATATATTATTTCATATTTACCTCACTTACGTCAATTTCATTTTCATATTCGTTCAATATTACGACACGCTTCTCATATAAGTCTGAATATAATTCGTCAAAGTTTTATTCGACTACAACAACAATCGGTTGATTGCGCGCTCGATTATTTCAATAATCATCATGGTCAATGTCAAATCTATTCGCTTCCATTTATCGGTACTCGTCTTGATTTTATTTCAAATCGATTTCCACTTTTTGATGTTAAGAATACGTTCTCAAATGTCACTAGATTATTACTTTTCGTTGACATCAAACCATTTGAAAATTCTTTTTTTAGACTTGTTTCTCGAGCCTTACCTTATCTTAAATCACTTGAAGTAGTTAATCAACTTGAACAGCAACATAAAATAAATATAACAACAGATTTAATTGAATTTACTCATTTGGTTACACTTATTTTATATGACATACATGTTGATTATGCTGAACAACTTCTCTGTCGAGCTCATCTTCCACGTCTCGTAGAACTTCTGATTCATCATGAACCACTATTAACAATAGTTACTCAAAATCAACAGCAAGCTAGGGCTAACTGCTCAAAAATTGAATTAATTCGAATTGTGGAATCACCTGATGAAGCAACAGATGTTCTTGATTTTTTTCCAAATTTATACTGTAAAATTAGGAAAACACTGAATTGCATTGCATAATGTGTACATAAATCTTTGTATTTGTGATTAATTTTTTTGAATGTTAAATATTAGTAGAAAATAACCATTAAACGTGTTGAAAACTCATATGCCTTCAATATTTTTCGATTTCACAGTATTTTAACTATGAAGCAACGATTTTCTTCTTTCCGACGTCGATATTTTGCATCTATTTTTATTTTTTTAATGAAAATAAAAAATAAATTTTTTTTTAATGTAATAAGAAATCTAACCTAATGGTGCATAAGCTGCAAGAAGAATTTGATATTTTTTTACAAAATATTTCTAATTCAATTTGTGGACAATATGGTTGAATTTCAACTTGATTAACAACTGGTTTATATTTCCATATTTCAATCATTCGTTCTGTCTATTCTTCGTGAAAATTAGATAATCCAATAGATTTAACTAATCCTTCATCAACTAATAGTTCCATTGCTTTCCATGTTTCAATAAAATCAATTTCATCATCTATATTTGATTGACGTACTTCATTTTTCTGTGGATCCTATATAAAAAAATTTTAAAAACCGCATTTCGATCGTAGCTTACATGAAATGATTGATATATGTCATGAATGATTCTGTACTGCATTTCAAACTTGCACCAAAAATTAAGAACGGTGAATAATCATGAGAATTAATAAAAATGTTAAATGAAAAAAAATAAAGCGTGGGATTTTAATAACAGCAATATTTCTTGTATAACCGAGTCTATTTATAATAAAGATTAGTTGTTTTTAAAACGTTTCAATCGTACAAAATAAAATCGAAATTACTAGTTGACTATACTTTTGCCATTGCTGTCATGTCACGTTAGAAGAGAAAAAAATGAAAAAGACGCAAACAAGAAAATGTCATGAATGACAGATTGTGTGATAGTATTGATATCATACTTAAAAATAATGTATATAACATATATAGACTCTAAATGAAACTTTATAGTAGGTGAATGTGCCATATTTCGAGTTAATTGTAATCTACCTATGATATTTATAAACAATAAGATTTTTCGAATTCATATATAGAAGAAGAGCGTTTTTATCATCAACAATACTGATTCCAGATTCCAGATACATTTGAGGACTTCTTACCTTATGATTTAGAGTCGTTCTATTAAAAATACATAATGATAACACCATACTCTTTCACTCTACCTTCCTATATACCCGAATGACTTTTCTTATTGGATAAAAAATTCTATAATTTTTGAAATGATAAAAATTGAATCGATAGAAAAGTATAGAATCAAACAGTAAAAAATGATGTCCATTTTACATATAGAACATTAGATTTAATTTACCATTTCATCAATAAACTTTTGTAGTCAATTTCTATTACAACTCATTAGATGGCTCGTTCCATAAGCTGTAAAATCCGATTATTTTATATAGCCAGAGAAATGAAACCGCTGTTATGAAATAGATATATACTGTTTCTGTAAAATTCTAATATCAGATATGTTCAATTCAGTTAATTTTCATCTGAAAAAAATATTAATATTTCTTAAAACAAATATACTCTGGTATTGTTTCTATCAATATCAGCGTCAACAGTTAATAGTATTCGAAAATGTCGACTATGTTATGGTCTTAAAGACAAACAAATTTTCAACTGTTCAATTCAAGAAAAGTCTATTATTGGAATGTTACATAAATTCAATAATAGATCAAACTGATGAAGAATCAACACGTAAAGAAAAAAAAAAGGATAGATCGTACTTTTTTTTCTTTTTATAATTTCGAATCAAAATTATTTTTTTATGTAAAATTAATCGTAAATTCTTATCAAAGAAATTCTGTCAATAAACAAAAGTAACTCAGTCAATATTGATATATATACCTGTTTAAAAAAAGCTGTGATTTTTATTTTAACTATATCGTCATTATTAAGATGCATTTCTTTAAAAAATAATTATGGATTTTGAAAGCCTATGAAATTTTTTCATCATTCTGTAATCTTTTTGTTTCATTTTTTACATTTATATACTCAACATAAATTTGCGTGTAATCAAGATATTCTTCTCACAAACTTGATTTTGTTTCGTATTACACATTGAATAATAGATGAAAGAAAAATAATATTTATCAAAAGTATTCTGATAAGTAAAGTATATTTTTTTTTACTTTAGGGTATCGTATTTAAGTTGTATAGTGATATTTTGTTAAGATCTAATCGAATGCATTTATTGTCATTACATACATATGACAATTTTTTCGTTTTTCTTTAGATTAATTTAAATTTAATCATGTCTTGTTTATCTTTAAATTTAACATGTTTTAATGGCGGTTCTTGTTTTAATAATTCTTGTTATTGTTTAAATAATTGTTTTTATGGTAATCAATGTGAATCATATTTTAATATTCTTGAACTTCCAATGACAAGTGCTATGTTACAAGATACTCCAATAGCTCAAATTATTTATGTAATTATTTTTATTCTTCTTGCAACAATTGGTTTATTAAATAATTCATTATCATTAATAACATTTCTTCAAGAACGTATTCGAATAACTGTTTCTGGTGTTTATTTAATTATATATTGTTCATGTAATATTATACTTATGTTACTTGTTTATACAAATATATTTACAGTATTACATTATGATAATAATATTTATCTTGAATGGCATTGTTTTGCATTTTCATATGTATGTTTAACATTTGATTATATATATATTTGGATGAGTGTTGCAATTATTATTGAAAGATTACTTATTGAATGTTTAAATTTTAATATATTTCAATCAAGATTACGACCAATAATTATATCATTAATTATTATTTGTCTTGTTAGTTTATCAAATTTACCAGAATTATTTTCAAGAGATATAACTGAGGATCCATTTAAACAATTAATTTGTACTTATAATACAACAAAATATCATACATGGTATTATGCACAATATATAATATCTTATTTTCATGTTATTATACCATGTATAGTTTATTTAATATCAATTTTATGTATTCTTACAACAATAGCTAGACGAAAAATATTTATTAATGGTTGTAATAATAATTCAAAAACTTTACAATTTTATCGTGAATGGATTAAGCAGTTATATAATCATCGAGAATTTTTTATTTCACCATTAATTATTATTATTTGTATTCTTCCACATGCTATTGTTCATTATATATTATTATCTAAATGTGTAAGAAATAATTCTCTTGCATTAGTACGTTTACATATTGCTTTAGTATTACTACTTAATGTTCCAGCAATGTTAGCTTTTATAATTTATGTTTATCCAAATAAATTTTATTTAAAAGAATTTCAACAAACAAAAATTTATCGTAAGTTTTATTGTTTATGACATTGTGGAAAAGAAATTAATAATAAACAACGAATTCGAGCAGGAAGTGATGTTACATTAAGATCAATTATTGAAAATGAATGATTTTAATGTTATCAGAACAAAATTTATACGTTTTCGATAATTTAATATTTTCATTTTAAAAAAATAATAAAATTTTGTAACTTAAGCTTTTTAATAAAATAAATATTAATATTTCTATTTTTATATCTTTATTCATGATTTTCACCGTATAAAACAAAATATGACCGGAACAATAGTATGTTTTATCCTTACAAAAATAAAATATATTAATGGGGTTTCCGGTCAAACTGCACAATCCCATACATTTGATTAATTAGTACTTTATCGCTGTGTAATAATAACCTGACATAGCAATGTTCATTAGATTATTACAACGTTGGAGTTCGTTCTGTCGGAAAAATCCATCGATATATAATGATATTATTGTCTAGAATTAATTACCAATTTAAAAAATTGAAAACCTAAGATTCTCTAGAATATCAAGTAGGCGATGGTCGAAAATATATGATCAATGCCAAATAGGTCCAAGTACCAGGTTTTTTTTTCTGGCGAAATAATGAAGTGATATTGAAAAAAACTCACTAACATACAGCGTAAATAATGTGAATTAACTGTTTTCACTACCACAATCCCATGCAAGTAGGTTATTGGATCGAAAGGAAGACAGATCAAATATTGAACTAGATATTCGAAGACTGTGAACCGATATGTAAAGAAATATTTGTTTTGAAAATATTTGAATTAGTCGTTGATATAGGGCAAGAATCTGTTCGAAGTCTTTTTGCAAACTACTGTATTTCCATAGGTAGCGTAATCAAGCAGCTTAAATGATTATAAACCAATTCATATTATTCAAAGTTAAACAAATTCCTTGGCAAATGATGACTAGACTGCGTTTTCATGATAGAACTGGCAAGACGATTTCTTTAATTCAAACCTTCCTGTTCATAGGACTATAAATAGAAATATGCAGGACCAATCTCGATTCTGACAACCAAAAGCTTAATTTTACCAAAATCGGAACCAAGTCTAAAAACACTTAGTCCCACTCATATTTAGTTGTGAACCATCATAATTGATTCTACAATATAACAGGCAAAAAAAGTTATCTGAAGTGCTACTAATAAAATCTTCATGCAATTAAATTAAATGTGAAGTATAAGGTATAGTACAAATCCTAGAAATTATCTCAAATTTTTCTCTGAATTGCATATCAGAATATGGAACATTTTTAGGATTATCTCAACAATGCTTTGGTCCTGATGACTGAAAATCAATAGAAAAAATTAGGTATATCTCGGTTAATTTTGATTAGAAGGATACACATGAAATTATTAAAAATGATTAAAATGAAATAGCAAATGCAGTATACAGATTGCAACAGTTGTTATTTTACAATCATAGATAAATTATACAAATCTTGATTTTTTTTACAGAGATATATAAGTGCAAGTCTTTATCAGCTTGTTCGAATAGTCTCTCCTATACTTAGAATGAATCAGTCACATTATAGTGATACAATTGACCGTATTACAAACAATGATGTTAGACAAGAAGTCAATAAAAATTTTGCTTACATTAACTGAATAAATAGCTTAATATCTTTTTATTACATTCGGTGCCATCTGTTGATTATAGAGGTTTAGAAATATAGTATGATTGGTTCTTATTGTCTATCAAACTGAATCATTGCTTGCTTGTCATTCATATATATTCATCAAGTACATTTCGCTAAATATGTTAAGTTAATAATGACAAAGCCAATATTTTACTACTATTTATATACGAAGCGATCATCTATTATTATTTAGATTTCTTTTATTCAATATTATTATTTAATTGAAAAATGGCTAAAATTCGTCATTGGACTCTACCAAAACCTTTTCAAGCTGAGGTTAAGGAAAGTGATTTGAAACTTTATGAAGAAGAATTACCTGAACAGCTTCATTCTGGTGGTAAGTTTTATAATTATACTTTTATTTTTCTATCTTTTTTTTATTATTCAGAAGTTCTTTGTGAAGCTGTATATCTTACTGTTGATCCATACATGCGGTAAATATAGTTATTTAATTGTATAAAAAAAACTTTTTTGTTTATATTTAGTATACATAGTGAACCCATGAAAGAACATAAAACGATGTTTGGTGAAGCTTGTTTAAAGTAAGTCATCTATTTATAGAAAAGCAAAATAAAGATATTCATTATTTTTGTTAGAGTAATCAAAACTCGTAATGGTGAATTTCCCTTAGGTACACTTGTTCTTGCAACTAGTGGATGGCGTACTCATTATTTATCAAAAGATGGTAAAGATCTTCGACCAATTCCATATGATTTAGATTCACTTTCACCATCAGTTACACTTGGTGTACTCGGAATGCCTGGGTAAGATTGAAATAAATTTTCGAATAGTAATTATTTTCTTTTCTAATAGATTAACTGCTTATTTTGGTTTTAATTTATTGGAACCAAAATCAGGTGAAATTTGTGTTGTAAATGGAGCTGCTGGTGCTGTTGGATCTTTAGTTGGTCAATTAGCTAAACATAAAGTAAACGTTTTCTTCTTTCTATTTGATTAAATAATTTTATATTTTAAAGGGATTAACTGTAATTGGTTTTGCTGGTTCAGATGATAAATGTAATTGGTTGACAAATGAACTTAAATTTGATTATGCATTTAATTATAAAAAAATTTCACTTGATGATGCTTTGAAACAAGCTGCACCAAAAGGAGTTAATGTATTTTTTGATAATGTAAGTTTTAATATAAGAAAAAGAATTTTGAATGTTTTTGTGAAATACTAAAAATATTTCAATAGGTTGGCGGAGAATTTTTTCATGAAATGGTTACAAAACATATGGCACATTATGGACGTATATCTATCTGTGGTTCAATATCAAATTATAATGATACAGAAAAACAGAAATGTATAATTATGAGAAAGATATTTTTTATTGAAAATTAAAATTGATTGTTATTTTTATTTGTAGTTCCACAAATTAATATGGATATTCTTCTTCATGAATTAACTATTCGCGGTTTTATGGTATATTCATATGAAAAGGAATTTGATAAAGCTTTCAATGAATTAGTTCCATTAGTGAAAAAAGTAAAAGACAAGAATGATGAATTAATATGTTTATGATTTTGATATGTTTTAGGGTGATCTTAAATATAAAGAAACATTATTTGAAGGTTTTGAAAAGATGCCAGAAGCATTTGTTGGTCTTTTTAAAGGCGATAATACTGGTAAAGCTATTGTTAAAGCAAGCAATTATCCATAATTTATAAATATGACTTTTTTACTTCATTTTTTTTTACTGTAAAATTATTTATTTAAAAATAAAAAATCTGATTTATATATTAAATTGATTTAGTTTATAGATATTTAAAATGATCTATATGAAACTATTGTAAATATTGAACTAAATTAGTGCACTGTAATGGAATTAAAGATTTCATGGCATGTCATTATTTGCCACGAATAATGATTCTGGATAGTACTTCGTTAATGAAACCTTCATTATGAGATGAGAAATCAGGAGTGTATCCCTTCTTGCCATCAAATAGGGATTTTGATTTTAGAATTTTTTAGTTTAGGATTTTTTTTTTTGAATTAATCAACATACCTTTATACATTCCAATACAAGTGAGACATGATCGAACACTCACGAGAGAAGCTTTTTATGATAGATCTGTTGATCGGAACGTATCTTGGGTTGTGAAACAAGAATGAAAGTGATAATGACAGTGTCGATGGATACAAATCTATTACTCTCATGGTCGATAATCTAGTGAATAGATGGAGGATAAGTATGATTTAAAATAAACAAAATGATTGTAACATTACATGTTGTACACCAGTTGATACTCAATAAATAAATCTTTTGTCGTAATCTAGCATACATTCAGGCCACTAAATCTATCAGAAAGTTCTTCTGTTCAAGGTTTTCGAGAGATCTATCTTTTCATCTGAATTACATTGGAATGTACAAAGCTATGCTGATTTATTCGAAAACACTCCTAAAAGATTTAATTTGAGTGTAACTATGTTGTCACAATGCTTAGACATATTTAGAGTTATGTGTAAAAATTCAGATTTACAAGTCTCGCATTTTGCTGTCTTGTTAAATTACTTTCAGAACACCGTTACGCTAGCTTTTAGGTCCATTTTGAATCTTCATGACAACAGTATTATAAAATGATTTTACATCACTAGCAATTTTGGCTAACTAAGGAGAAAATTGTGTGCGTTTAGTATGAATGTTTGGGAGCTTAATACAGTTCAGTCCTACAACAATCAATTCGTTTTGTCAATTTCAACAGTGAAGTTATGACTTCATTTAGATCGTTGCTAGTTTGCTGTAGCTGAGCATCATTTTTGCTGTTGTTTCAGCAATAGTTGACGACAGTTATGATTAAACATATGAATGAACAGAGGATACTTTGACCAACATTTTGCCAATATTTATTTCGATGATTGTTATGTATTTCAAGTTGAATAACATTTTCTGATGGATGAGTACATTTTCGTTTCATTCATGACTGAAAATAATTTTATATTTAATGAAGTCGTTATTTTCTGAATAGATTATGAGAAACCAATGTTCATCTTCTATTCCACATTATCACTAGTTGTAGATGATCGTTTTATCGTAATGATAAAAATAGAATTGAGTAGTCGATTATTAGAGTACCAAAAATTCATCTGGAAAACAAGCATAATAGTAGTCTGAAAGTAATTTAGAAAGACGATAGTTGTGAGTCTGAAATTTTGTATATAATATTAAATATGTCTAACCGTTATAACAAAATAGTTACACTCATATATTTTATCTTTTGGGAGAACGGATGGAAAAAACAAGTATATTCATCTAGTTTTTTTTATATTTGGTGTCATCTGTTTATAAGAAAGATTTCGAAATCTTATATCGTAGGGTCTTAGTTTCTACCAAAACTTAAAAAGCTGATTGTTCTACATATCTAGCTTGATATAACTCGCAAGGTGTGTTTAGTAAATAGTGACGAAGCAAATATTTTCCTTCTATTCATCGGCAATATCATCAACTAAAAAAAATTCTATAAAGTAAAATCAACAAGTTACTGATAAAAGAAATGTATGAATTGTGATATTTGGTTTATTTTTTTTTATACATTTCATTTTCTAAAGGAAAAAAATATAAGAAAATGTACCGTATAGTTCAATCACATCAGACAATGAAACGAAACTTGATTAGATTCAAATGTTTAAATTCATAAGCAAATAATATATCATATTTAGATGATGGTTTAAAACTAGATGTTGTGGTGTGAAAAGATAAAAAGAAATAATAAAAAAAAAAGCTTACGACACTCGGTATTCCCAGGCGGTCACCCATCCAA
>JAJEKB010008468.1:0-17017 GCA_022393335.1 Macrotrachela quadricornifera | reverse complement strand
CTCGTTTGTGTGTCTTTACCATCTGCACGTTATTTTATAGTCAAAAATGCCTCTTTTTCTCTTTTTTTCTTTATATTTTGAAGGATACAATAAGAATAAAGAAGAGAATGAAAATGGTATGTTCACCGTCTACTATAATCATTATTTTATCATGAATAAAAATATTAATACAAAGAAAAAAAGAAAATGATATGCATCGTTGGCTTTATTTACTTATCTCATTCATAATAAATGCAAAGAGAATCATGTATCATGACCTCGATATTCCTAAAGCTTTGGTGATTAATTGGACGATTTTATCCTTCGTTGAATTGACATTGGATGCATCAAAACTTTATTTTCACTGTTTTATTCAGAATATATTTTATTGTTAATTTAAAACAACGAATATTTTTATTAAAAAAAATGAAGTATTTACATTATTTTAAATGAACAAAACAAATGATAACAACAGCAAAAAATAATGTGACGTGTATTTTTTGCGTACTTAGATGAGAGAACATTCAAAAATTCATTAAACGTTCACATGTGGCAATTGATATTCTAAATTGAATTTTTTTTTATAAACTAAAAGTTTAAAAGATACAATACTAAATGATAAAAAAAAGAACTACGTACGAAAATAGTAGTTACAAAAGGCGTCATTCTAGAGAAAAGTGTTTCCACTTCACATTTATTTGAGATTGACAGAGTTATCTAACAGCAAATCTATAACAAAAAGATCCATAATTGAAAAAGAATATTTTATCTGAAAATGTATCTAAAATATACCACTCACTATCGGCAAATATTTTCGAATAAATAAATGTGAAATCCTATTTTGAGCTTCAAATCTCTGTAGCCATGTTAAAAAACTGCGTAGAAATTTTACTTGGTTCTCAAGTTTACAAATCTTGAAATATATTCTTAGTTAACGTATAATCCAAAATTACTTATCGAAAAACTCGCCAGGATTATGATCCATGGAACACCATCGTTTATCAGTTAGTCATAACGTGACAGCTGTACGAAACAGAATAGATCATATATTTATACATTAAAACATAAAGAAATTTACGTTGATATTTTTTTTTCAGTATGTAGCTAATTGTTGAAGATTTTATGTTGAATGTTGGGTACTTTTTTTGACTAGATGCGAAATATTTTTTGTTCAGTGAAAAAATAATTTTAATGTTGTGAATAATTCGAAAAGATTTGGTCTTTAATTTTTGTTCAATCTTTTACTTGCCTATATCAGTACAGATAGTGTAATAATAATTATCAGCAATTTGTTGTATTGATAATGTTCTTTTTAGATTCTGATAGTCTACCACTAGATGCTTTTTTTCCCCAACTTTAACATCTTCAACAGCAGGTGGCAGTTTAAAGCGAAAGTTTTTAAAGCTCTTTCTCTTTTGAAAAGCTTAATTTTAGTAAAATTTAATGACTTCTTTTGACTTAAAGTGAATCCGATAGAGCAAAATGTCTACGTTTGAATATACTATAGTTTATTAATTTTATGATGAGTTTTAACGATAAAACATCTGATTTTCCGAATTTTCATACTGAAAAAAAATAAGGCTTTGTAAAAATTTTAAGAATTTGTTTTGAGTTTTGCTTACAACAATAATTTTGATTTTAACGTTTTCGTCTGTCCCAGTTCCTTCTACTATTTTAAACGCTAGAAAGCTGGTTTAGTATCAAAATAAAAGCAAAAAACAGTCTACATCTTAACAGAATTGTGCTTTTTTTTAATTTTCTCTTCAAAGTGACTAAAAACTAATCGATCTGGAGCTCTCTACCTCGATTTTCCCATATTTTATCAAATGAACTTTCAAGAAACACAAACTAGGAACGAATCTCGAAAAATCGGACTCTTCTAAGTTGTAATGTCAGATTCTAGCTACATTTTGTAATCGATCCCAACTTTCTAGCATTTGTCAAAGGGGGAAATTTTTTGAACACATCTTCGCAAAAAAATTTCATTAAGTTTGAGTGGTATAAAGCAAAAATAAATTTTTGAAGAGGATTCTTAAAAAATTCTTTATATGTACGAATATTTAGAATAGATAGCTATTGGTAATTATTATTCCTTAGAGACTATGAAACCAAAGACCGAAAACGAGTCGAATTTGATTAAAAGGGCTCGACTTTTTAGAGATTTCATAATTCTATCATTTGTTTCGCAATATTAGTCATCATCATCGTTAGACGAGTCGGCATAAGACAATATCAATTAATTTCAATGAATAAGTTAAACAAAACATTAAAATGAATAGACAGCGATGAACTGGCGATGCTAAGTAAACTACAATGAGTGATATACACGAGCTTTCATTATATTCAACGGATTATTGATTGTTCAAAGATTAGCATACCAGAGTAGATGTTTAAATGATCAAATATTTGATCATATTTAGAATATTGGAATCGATGACATGTTATCCAGTCCATCCAATAGGACCGTTTCGAATAGTATTGGAATATTTATGAGGAAAAAAGTCGACTTATAGTGTTGCTGAAGTCGTGCAAGGGGCGATCCAGAATTAATTAGGACGATAATTTTAAGCTCTGAAACTGAGTAGAAAAATCGATAGAGGACAGAAGAATGTATTGAATGGAGAAAGCGAAGAACTTTTTCTATGACTTCAACCGTCTTTGAGTGGCTAAGACAAGAATTTAATAGAAAGACAGAAAAAACCCTTAGATTTCCAAGTCTTAAATGCTGCTTCCGAGAGATTATCACAATTTCTTGAAGCTGACGGTTTCCTTTTTGTATGATCCTACTTGGGTATTTCAAGATTATAATTAGAGTGAAATGCATGTCTGAATTTCTTATCATTCGAGATATTTAGATTGTATCTCTGAACGTTAGATTTCTAATCGATACTTGGGGGCTCGACTTGATTCGCTTCGGTCTATGTATGGAGCGTGTGTGATCGGTTTCGTTTTCATTCACAGAATGAAGAATTGTTGAAAGACAGCTGATTAACTTCTAATCATTCTCCACATCTCCTAATAACGACAACGAAATTTGACAAATTATGTCCAATATAGAAAATCTTTCAAACTTTATCACAGGACTCCGTAGAAGATGGAGCTAAACTGGCACGAAGCCAAGCAGTAATGAATAAATACTGAATGTTTTTTATTTATATTGATCAAACATATACCATTTCGCCTTCTTCATTATATCAATATCAGCATTTGTAAATTTGGTTTCATCTGTAGAATGCTTAATATTCAATGAAGAGTATTGATTTATTTGATTCCATCCACTAATACTCATTTGTTCATAAACTCAATGATATTGTATGCTAAGTCGTTGTATTTTTTTTAACTTTTTTAAGACGATTTTGATCATTTAGCAATTTCAAATGCATGTAGTTTGAAAACTTATTATGGTAATTGCTCTGGCAATTTATTTTCGTCTTTTTCAGCTTTATTTGTTGCTTCCAAAGTATGATTTTTACTTAATATCCAATGTCAAACATCTTTATATGATGCATTGTGTGATGTTAACCAGAGATGTCAGACTACTTCTTTTCTTTGCGAATTCTCATGAGTCAATTTTTACCCAACCAAAAGATTGCGTAAGCTTTTTTAGATCAACAAACTTGACTCATCCACCCATGGCTGAAATCGAGTTTTTTATTGGATAGCCCTGGGTTTAACTCAGAAAAATCTATATTTTTAAGAAACAGTTGAAAAATATTTTCGCATTAAAGTTGTTGTTCCAATATAGTATAATATGCTGATATTCCTCAATATTTACTATATCATCAAATGACTAAATATGGTATCCAGATGGTTTCTTTTTTTTTTTCTCTTCAATCTTTCTGTTTTCCTTTTTATGGATGAAGGAAATGAGAGTCAGGATAGAAATAAAATCAGTATATTAATTTAGTACTCATTACTCATCCAATGGATGACCCATGGATCGATAAAAAATTAAAGTCCGATATATCTGATGTTAAAAACAGCGACTCTCAAAAGTTTTGAAATTATTCATTTTAATTGCTAGAATATGTGGGGAAGTAGCTTTTAGTCGAATGACCTTTGATCGAATAGACGATTCGCCGAATGGACAATTTGTCGACAAATTGTCCGTTCGACGAAAAGCCCATTCGACATTCGATGAATTGTCTGTTCGTCCAACGCACCCTACCAGAATATGATTTTTTAAAGTCAACATTTATTCTTTTATCGAAAATATGAATCAACTGAAAATGAAAATATTGTACTTTACTTGTGAAAGAACAGAGGACAAACACATGAGTCATATGATAAACCAACAACTGGTTTTTTTCCACCGTCGTGCATTTCTTTCTTTGTATAGTCATGATGTCATATAAACTCACTGGAACTTTTTTCGTTTAAAAACATAATTAAATCTTTATAATATATGTGTGAATTCATTTTAAAAAAGAATCTTTTGTGATCATATATTATGGTTGACCCAAAACTTTATGAAACTCGTGGTGCACAATATGACAAAGAAAGTGAAACAACAAGTTTTTGTTTATATGCACCTAATGCAAGAAATGTTTGGCTTATTTTAACAGCATTTGGAAGTGAAGAACATCGACTACAAATGAATAAAACAAGCACTGAAATATGGGAAATTGTTACAAATAAAGCAAAACCTGGTCGAACATATCTTTATCTTATTAATGATTATAATGGAAAACAAATGTTACGAACAGATCCAGTAAGTTTTTCTGTTGTTTATATTCCTGAAGTTCATCAAGTTCATTCGATTGTTCATGATGAAACAATTTATCAATGGAATGATCAAAATTGGATGAAACAACGTGCTCAAAATAATCCTTTACAATTACCATTATCAATATATGAAATTCAAGCAAAATCTTGGAAAAGTAGTACATATACAGCATTAAAATTTCGTCAAATTGCTTCTGAATTAGTTTCCTATTGTCATCACATGGGTTTTACTCATGTTGAAATGTATGGAATACTTGAACATGCTCATAAAGGAGAACGTGGTTATCAAATATCAAATTTTTTTGCACCTTATCATGATAGTGGAACATGTGATGATTTAAAATATTTAATTGATCTTTTACATCAAAATAGAATTGGTGTTATACTTGATTGGATTCCTACACATTATCATCATTATCATCAATCTCATCAATATTCTAGATCATTACATGAATATGATGGAACAAATTTACATGCAAGTAGTTCATCACCATGGGGAACACTTTATTTTGATTTTGATAAAGAAGAAACACGTCGTCTTTTATTTGCTAGTGCAATTTATTATCTTGATCGACTTCATATAGATGGAATACGTTTTGATGCAGTCAGTCAAATGATTCGACGTAATAATACAGATATACCAGCTGCTATTTCATTTTTACGTCAACTTAATGATACAATTCATAGATATTATCCTGGTGTTTTATGTATTGCAGAAGAAACAGAAGGTTATCCTAATCTCACAAGAAGTATGAATTTTGATTTGAAATGGAATATCGGTTGGAGTTATGATGGACGAAATTTTCTTCGTACACCTTATGCTGAAAGACCTCAACATTGGAAACAAAAAGTACTTGATACATTAAATTGGGCTCGATGGGGTCCTGATAAAATGATATTAACATTGAGTCATGATGATACTGATTCAGGAGAACATAATAGTAATAATATTCTTTTAAATTGTGTTTCACATTGTCAAAATGATATGGAGAAATTTTCTGATTTAAGAAATTTTTTTGCATGGCAAAGATGTGCACCAAGTCGTGGTTATATGATTCATATGGGTGATGAAGTTGCTCAACCAATGTCTTGGTATCAAAGATTTCGACGAGATTTATCTAGTATGGATTGGTCATTAGTGAATTCTACTTCATTACATGGCAAAATTCAAGAATGTATTCGTGATATGAATCATCTTTATATTCAATATCCACAATTTTGGCAATATGGTGAACAAAATTTTTCGATGATTTATGAATATGGATTAAATTTAGTAATATCTTATCATCGAGGCATTTATAATAATAGACGTATAGCTGTTATTCATAACTTTTCTAATCGAGGATACAAATCTTATGATATTCCTTTACCAGAATCAGATCCTAATGTAGCACGTATTCAAAATGTAGTGGAGATTTTCAATACAGATCATCCAAAATATGGTGGATCAGGTTTATTTGAAAATCAACACATTGAAATTATACGTAATAAGGGATGTGGTATCCTATTTAAACTTGCTATTCCTCCTCTTGCAACAATTATTTTAGAAGAATATTTAATTTAGTAAATAACATATATATATAATGATCTTCTTATAGAAGACTAATGTTTAAATAAAGTTAAAAATAGGATTTCATTTGTTTGTATATTTGAAGTAGTGTTGTAAAATCTGAAAGTTTTACTTCCTAAGTTATTTTCTTCAATAATATCTATTCATTTTTAATTTAATTCTATATTAGAACGTATATATTCGAAAAATATACCAATATAGATAATGTGTATTTAAAAAAAATGCTGGTGAATATTTTTTTAAATAATTTTCTATTGTAATCAAATATTACTGTACCAATAATAGACAGTCATTTCTTCATCTGAAACTTTTTCAAGATAATAAAATCTCTCTCCCAAGTAAACATAAGATATTCTAATTTATTTTTACATTCACGATCCTTGCTCGAGATATAGTCGTATTACTCCTTTAACAACTGACAATTATCTTATTTATTTAAAATATCAAAACTTTGTGTAATTAAAAGATTAGTCTCATCAATAACTCGTGTCCTCTACAAATTGCAGAATATTATAATTATTAAAGAAATTAATTATAACTATGAGCTCACGGCATCTATCAATTGCAAAGGATCTACTTTAAAAAAATTTCAAATTAAAAAATTTTATACAATTAAAACTTTCCGGAATCAAATTTTAAAAAAATTCGATTGCTTTTTTATGTATGCAAATGAGAAGTTTGCAGATTATTCAGTTTAAAAGATTCTATTTTTCTTTTCAATTAATCATAGATTCTTTTTTAATTTAATATCGCTAAAAAAACAGTTGCTATTAGTTTTTAATAATCGTCATACACACATACACAACAGAGACTAGAATTTCGGGTCAAGAACTTATCAGATTTTTTCATGGGACCGACTATTTCTCAGTAAACCTTAGAAAAAAAGCCATATTTCTGCGAATAGTTGGTATACTTCATCAAACTTAGCAGTATGAATTTTCATTAAAATGTAATGTCTAACAGGACTGCTTAGTGTTCAATGCTAAGCATTATATTCTAATGAAAATACATACTGATAAGCACGAGGGAATATATGAGTCTTTCATAGATTTTGAGTTTTTAGAGAAATTTATGAGAGAAATTTGGGCTCAGATCAGAAGTCTGAACTGAAGATTCTCTTAGCCGAAATTCATGGAACCCGCCGTATAGATTTCAGTGAATTGTGTCTACCATTAGAAGAGTTCGAGTTCATGGCTTATCACTAAGAATATTCAACATAATTAGTCTCACAACTGAAGATATTAGCGGCATTTCAAGCATTTTGTGCAAGAATGATCCCCAATTTTGATTAAAAAGGTTCTTCAAAACGTTTATGTTTTGACGAAGATAGGCTCCAAGTGATTTATGTAAAAAAAAATCCGAAAAACTCTCAAGAAATTTTGTTTTTAGTTTTTATTGCTTAAGGTATTTTGAGTCTATCTTCACAAAAACAAAAATGTTTTGAAAAACACTTTTTTTGATCGAAACGCGAAGAATTAAAAACGCTACAAGTGCTGAAAAATTGATCAAAATTAGAGATAATTTTTATACAACGCGGTTAAGATACCATTGTCATCTTCAGCTGCAAACTTAAAAACATTCGATTTTCTTAAAGACAAGTCTTCGGCTCAAATTGTTTTAATGGTGAACATAGCTCATTAAGGTTCACAAGATGCACTAATTCTCGACTAGAAAATGCTTCGACACCTAGGAGTATTCTCGTATAAATTGATCAACATATTAAAATACAACATAGGATATTTCTTGTAACAAATTCTTAGTGTACAAGTCAAATTTATTTTCCGTTGATTTAAATATTTTTTATCAAAACAATCCATATTTTCATGAGCTTGAGTCGACTTTTGATAAGCCTATAAAGTATACGGATCTCAGTTCGACACTATATATATATATAATATACTTACAATAAGCGACGGCTTTTAATCTGCAGTTTTAGCTATGTTTTCGGTTTGGATTCGTTTGCAGTTTATCTAAAAGTTGAAATGTTATACTTCCAACAAACTGAAAAAGTGAAAGGCCTGAAGATTGATTTGAGTCATTGTATAATTATTGTACTGTCCAATATTCGCTTCTTCGCGCTTGTCAAATGCATTGACTATGATATTACTAGATCCAGAATGCCTACTAATATCTTTTTGTTTTATTTTTACCTATTCCTTTGATAAATTTTCCAGCGATTAATATTCTAAGTGCACGAACATGCACTTTACATAAATTATTGCACATAAAAATTCAACAAAGAGGTGCATTGATTACAGATCGTGAGCAATTAAATTTTTGAACTAGAGAAGACATTTCAAGTCCTAAGTAGAAAATTTTCTTCGACACAGAGTGAAGCTTGATTCTTCTAATCTCTGATCCCTATGATACATCATTAAGCGACACACTTCTCACTTTTTTTGAAAAGAAATTTTAATTATCTTTTCAAAATAATTTATACTGATAAGTCAACAATATATTTGCACCATAATAATTGTCGTACAGATTCAGTTTTGTCAATTGACTTGAAAAGTTTACCTCCTTTTTTTGTTATTTTTAATGAATTGATTAAATTTTATTTTATTGATTGAACAACTTAGTCTTTATATGAGAGAAAATAAGGAACGATGTTTGCAAGAAAAAGATAGTCAGTACTAAACTATATTTTTATGAAAACAAACGTTCTGTTGATATGCGATGAGATAATACAGTCGCATTCCCATCGGATCCTTTTTCACATCAAGTACAATTATAAAGATACACCGAACCGAACACTATCATAACGTTAAGTAGAGAAAACGAATAGGAACCAGAACCAGTATTCATTTCTAAAGGTCCTAGAGGAACATTGTTGGTTGCCTCATTTTGGGTCAATCCATCATGTATATGAACGGCAGAATTGGCAATCGTATCTTCTGCATTGATAGTTGAGTTGATCCAGTCTGAGTAGAATGTCACGCGTGTATAAACACCTGAATGTTCTGCCCGTGCGCATCCAGCACCGAATGATGTCACACCGGCTATTACCCATTGTTTACTGGATGCGAACTTCATGAGTGGACCACCTGAGTCACCTTGACATGTATCTATATAAAGAATATTGTATTTTTTTCTCAAATAGTTTTCTCCTTACCTTTACCACCTCCTTCAACGCCAGCACAAAACTGCGCTGGTTGAGACGCAATCCATTCTTTACATGAACCACTTTCATAATCAATTGTTTTTAGTGTCACTTGCTGAAGTTCTTCCGTTAGTAATGTAGCTTTTTCTGCTTGTACTCCCCAACCGATAGCGACAAGCTAAGTGATATAAATATTCATAAACCCATTTTACTATTCCAGTTTATAAACTTACGCTCGAGTCTACAGGAGGATATTCATACTTGTAGATTACGTTACCATTTTCTGGATCAAGAGAAGCTTTCATGTAAAAAAAGAACGTTAGTTTAACATAAATAATATAATGTTCGTCACTAGTCTTCATAGATGGGTCTTTCACACTCAATGCAAACAATAATACTGTACCACACACGGATATCAAACAGAAATTCTAGTCAAACAAATTTATAATGCTTGAATTCTGTTTGTGAATATATTTCTCATATGATGCATTATACAAATTTTAAAAAATAAATCAAGGAAACCAACTTAGTAATGAATGAACAATAGTGAATAGACATATACTTTGCATTTTATACTTTCATTACTAAATGTTTTATTGAAAACAAAATATATCAAAAAATACGACGTCAAAAACTCTACCATCTACAAAGAATAGTTTATTTTAGTACGCACCTTTGCTTTTCAAAATGAACAAAATGAATTTTTTCTCATTGCATTGAAAAAAAACATTTTTTTCATCAGAAGATCTGTTTAAATGGTATAATTAATGTATTTATGCTGTGAATTGATGGAAGAACGACAAACAAAGGAATAAAAATGGCTTCATATTTCTAACTATTTTTAAATTGGGTGAAGCATTATCACATGAAAATAATTATATTGAAGTTATTCTTTCATATGTACAATAAGGAAGTAAACGACTTTTGGGGAATAATTTCATTTACTAAAAAGACAATGCAAAGCTGCATACACATCATAAACCGTTGACATTGAGTCAAAAACGTTTCGTACCATTCATTGATAACAACTGATTACCATCAAATAGTCCTAATCTTCTTTATTTGTATTATCGGATGGGCAACCCTATCACTAACAATACGTTACGAAATAAGGTTAAAATTTATAATTCATTATTCGATGGAATAAGAAAACGATTTCATTGCGCACCGAACAATGATCTTCGGCGTAATGTTAAAAATTGCTTGTATAGAATTTTCTCCATAAACTGTTCTTTGTAAATTGTAGGATATTTTACGTTGTATCTCGCAATACATTTAGTTCTATTAATAAAGCATTTAGTGATGAAAATATAAAATACAAAGTGAGAACATTCATTACAATTCTTCTGTTATAATTATTAATCATTCACAGTTTATGAGATTCTATAGTCAATTATTTATGAAAACGCTTATCGTTACTGTAATATAGGGAAATATGTCATGAACAAATAAACGATTATTAGTGATGAAAGCCAAAGAAATAATGAGTAGACTTCTATCAAAATAAAAAGTTTTTTTCACTTTCAAAAAGTATACCGAAAACATTCGATTAGCTGACTCATCATAAAAATGATGGAATCATTAAATTGTTGGCGAAGGAAAAATTATATGGTTAATCTTACCTTTCTCTAAAGGTAAACATATTTTGGCAAGAACATCATCAGTCATGTCCAGTGGTGATGACAGTTGAAGCAAGGCAATGTCATTAACAAAAGTTTTTGGATTATAATTTGGATGTGAAATAATTTTGGCTACGTGCCGCTTCTGAATGCTTTCGTTAAGTCTATTCGAGCCAGCATTAATAATAATATCAGAAGCATCTAATCTCTTTAAACAATGAGCTGCTGTTAAGATCCAGGAACTTGACAATATGGATCCAGCACAAAAATGCCGATGATTAGAAGAATCAGTAAGAGATGCAATCCAACCCCATGTCTGCTTTGTCACAGTTTCTCCACCCACGATCTTTCCTATTATCGATGTTCTCACTCTTTTTGAACAACCACATGGTGCTCTACTTCTACATGTATATTTCTCTTGGTGGGTAAATTGTAGTATTGAAAGAATAATAAACAACCAAGGTAAAGACAGCATCCCTTGTTGCAAAAGAAACGAAAGAATTCTTATTTATATAGGATGTCCATTCTCTTGTATTTTTCTTCCTTGGTTGCTATGTACAATGTTTTTTTTATTCGTAATAACAGCAAACGGTTGTTTTTAATAGAACAGAAGGAATTTTTTTTTAATTTTGTTTTAAATAGAAATTCTATTCAAAAAATTATTCTTCAAAAGTTCTTCTATTCCTTTTAGGCAATTTTTTGCAATAGTTTCTTTTCACCCACAACAAAAAAATATGATTTACTCTTTTGCAGCTTTAATCCACACAATTTAAAATAATATTTCTATTGTTATGAAAAAGATGAATACTACAATTCCTTAACTCTATTCTCTTCTTACATCCTGTGTTGGCTCTAGAACTCGCCGAGTCCTAGATTTTTGAACCCATACCCGGATTGAGATTTTAGACTGTACTCTTAATACTTTCAATGAAATTTTTCGCTTATCTATTTGGGTGTCAAACATACTCTTTACGTTTCTTAGATAATCTTGATAATGATTTTGAAATAGTCAGATTATAATCGACTTTTACTGCTAAATACAGTATGTCAGATTTTAATTTTTTGGACTCGGTTCTGATCCAGGACTAGTGAGAAACAATCCGTTTTGTTTTGAACTGTTCTTCATTTCTACTATTTTATAAGATGAAAAAATGTTTTTACTTATTGTCTATGCTACAACAGATTCGTCATTTTCTCTATTTCTACTTCCTGTTAAAATAGGTTTTTTTACTTGGTATCACATGTCGCATGTTGCGTAGCACATTTACCAATCCTTCGTACATACAGCGGCAAACCATCGTTTTTGATCTTTTCTTCATTCTATTATAATTTCGCGAAAATTAGAAATTTCTATGTTTGAATGTAGCATTTATTTTTCTATAGAACTATAGACATTTATCTGATACAACTTCATGACAAAAATAAATTCCAAAGTAATGCAAAAATTTCTATACTTTATAATTAAAATTCATGTGAAGTATCTATCAATATATGTGAGTTACGTGATTCTACAGAACTCCCTCCAACTTTAAGTGGATATATAAGCATCTACAATACGATCACACTATATCTTTGTATTTTTTCACCCATATTCTCAGTCATCAGTATTTGTAAAATACATGAACATCCACAAACACTCAACATTGTTGGTCGTCTTGGCTAGTATGTGAAGTGATTGAGCCGAATAGGTTTGAGGCAGGCCAACCTTTTACTTAGTGGTACAGCTAGTATCAGTTGTTCAAACCAATTGAGCTTTCGAAACTACTTTCAGACAGTATCTTAAGTTGCATGGCACCCGAAACACATGAGATTCTTTTTCTTTTAGTTGTGATACATAAAATACAAACTTGTTTGTCTCATATGTTGAATAAAATATTATTTCGTTTATAGGTTATTAATTTTGAATCTGGCTCTGTTGAGGATTTTTATATAATTTTGACATTAAAACAATATCTTCTGATCTAGTTTCTTATCCGTGTAATAAAAATATGCAAGAGGACTCGAAATTAAAACATTCAAATAAAGTATTTTCCTTGAGCATGGAACGATTCTGTTCGGTACTTGTAGAATATAGATGCGGTGAACACTTTCTATCGGAGATTCCTGTCATGATAGTCAAATTTGGGTGCAGTCATATATTTCTCCTTATAGCTAAATATGGCTGTGAGACTTTATCCGATATTTGGCAGAAATACATCCTCATGTAAATTTTTTTTGTCTCAAAACGCGTCTGAAACATGTTCCATAAAAAATCTTAAAATCTGGAAACATATATTCGAATCTATGTCACATTCGAGCTGAGTCAAAATTTGAACAGATGAACCAGTAATCAGAAGTCGTTCATATACATCACTGAGCTATACTAGCTTGAAACCTTTTCTTATTTATAATAAAATAAATTCGGATGCGAATTTCATCGGTTAAGACCACTCCCCCCCTCAAAAACGGATCTCACTCTAGGTGCGCTTAAATCACATGAAATTTTCAGGATATGTTGGGGCTGTAGTGAGGAGATTATGGTAAAACTTGAAGTCCTATACATGTAGTTTGAGGGATATATCCACCAGACAAGGGTTGAAAAATAGCTCATCTTATCTCCAAAAATTCTCTGTGAACCTTCATTCTACATATATTTTTTTTTTGTTTCAAAGAACGTGAAAAACTGCATCGGCTAGTGGAACTCCTTTTTAAAATTTTCGTCTTTCAAACGGAGAAAAAGGCTGGCAAGTTCAATCACTCGACAAAATTTTTAAAAGGTGACGCTCTAAATATAAAAGTACTTTTCAATTTAATAACAATAAAGTCTTATTCAGAAAAAGGACTCCACTAGCCGCTGCAGTTTCTCACGCTCTTACAAACAAAAAAGCTATTTGAAATTATATCGAACTTTGGTTGAATGCCGCTGGAGATGCGTCGTCGAACCCACGTTTTGAGAAAAAAAAGAAAGATTTTTGTTTTATAAAAAAAAAGTCTGTTTTACGAGTAGTACTTCGCGAAAATCATCAAAAATGTTACCAGAAATGAGGCATCAAAAGGAAATTCATACTGTTTCTGAAAGATCTGAAAACAGGCTATCTTTCCATGCATTTATCTCAATTTCGAAATTTCTGATAAAAATTGACTTTTTTGAGGAGGAGTGGCCTTAAATACTTTATTTAAGAAAGATATGTGCTTTTTTCAAAGTTAAGATGCTTAACACATAATATGATTTTTCATTTATCTTTTTGAATAGTTTTATTATTTTTTAATAAAATAATATCTTTTTTTATTGTCTATCAATGATTTTTTTTCATTTTTTCGGCCACACGATAAATAGAATAAATAATTATTCATAAAAGCTTTTAGT
Source organism: Macrotrachela quadricornifera (assembly GCA_022393335.1). NCBI lineage: Eukaryota > Metazoa > Rotifera > Eurotatoria > Philodinida > Philodinidae > Macrotrachela > Macrotrachela quadricornifera. Next base: position 2,678 of record JAJEKB010008468.1, on the reverse strand, counting down.
AGGATTATATGATGAAAAGTTATTAATATTATTTAAATAGTAGTATTTAGTATAGTATAATAAAAGCGTTATGGATAGCTAAAAATTATTACAATATTGTTTTATTTTTATTCATAGAAACTTTAGAGAAATATGGATTATTTGCTGTATGTTTAATTGAACTTTTGTCCATTTTAAAGTCATTTTGACATTCTTTATTAAGAAGTCTAATAAAGTTTAGATGAGTAAAATGTATGTAAACGAATAATTTCGATCATGTAGTTAACTATTCTATAGCAGCAATTTTTGGGTAGAATTGCATCTGATTTACAAGAAATAAACGTGTACCAACACACTTGAAAAAACATTTGAAACACGCTTAAACGTAATTAGCAAATAAGATGCGTTTAAATGTGTTAAACGTTTTTCAGAAACGTATTGAGACGCGGTTAATGTTTTTTCTGATTGCGTTCAAACACGTTGTTGTTAGTTGAAGGAAATTTCTTCTAAAGGCGACTAGTCATGGCAAGTATCTAAGACGTTACCGACTAGACCTGGCAGATATTGCGGACATTTTAGACTAGTCATGCTGTCCGCTTTCATATATTTTTTGCTCATCTAGGGACTGATAACAACTAGTATTTATAGTATCGAAAGTAAAACATGCCAGAATATAAGAGAGAAAGACATAAAGAAACATAAAAAATTCTAGAACGTACATAAAAAAGTGAACAGGCATATGACTGTTCACATCATACATAGAATGATAGATAATTTAATGTGCTATCAATAGTATAGTTTCTTTTCTATAATTTACTTCTTTCAGGTAATAATTAAAAACCAAATCAGAAAGAAATGCAGATTGTTGGTACTTGTCGATTGAGGAACTTTTCATTCTACTCAAATATTCTTTTCAATAAATGAATGTAAGAAAATAAGTAAATATACAGGGTGGTAGAAAATTCCATGAACATTCAGAATATGTAATTACTTTTAAAAGAATGTGAAAATATATTTAAAATACAGCGTCTAACTATTTTTTTTTCGGGATGTATTATAATATTTTGAGATAGGATGATATAATAAACTATAAGTAGCGACTGAATTAATATAATTGATGAATAATCCAGAAATGTTAAATAGAGATGATACATAATTCAGAGTATTCTCATGATATTTTTTATTGATATAATCAAGATAAATTTTTCAATTCGAATAAAATTGGAAACAATATATAGTGTTAATAAAATGAAAATATTGCTTTTAATAGACAAATTTGAATGTATAAAAGGTTTTGTTTAATTGTTTATTAAGAACAATAAATGCTTCATAAATATGACACATATCGAAAACATGAAAAATTTTATCGATGAATTCATTTGATAAATACAATTTCTTCGGAAAATTACTAAATCTTCGATATTGTATTGCATCGAACATAATCTATGTTGGAGAAATATTGTTCATTGATAGTAAGTGCACATTTGTAATAATTATATTTTAACTTCAACTAATTAAGATGATCATAACATTTACCTATATGGGATAAACTTTTATCAATATATCTTGATTATCTAGTCAGAAACACTTTTTCACAGATTAAAAAACATTTTAGTTCATCTACTAAAAAGAGTTTGTTTCATCTGATCACTGTTCGAAAGAGTAGACACAATAGATAAATATTCGGAATAGACAATTATGTGACGAATCCTACCGATCACTACTTTTCATATTCATAACTAGAACGGTTACTAAGCACATTGATACATGTTATATGTATGAGACCATTCAATGAATAAACAAGAAGCAAGTAAATCGCTTCATCACAAATAGTTTCTCTGATTTTTATATATTTTTCAAGATACTCGATAGCACAATCGTAAGATTGCTATTAATTCAAAATAAATCCGATACATTCTAGAGTAATAACTATTTGAACATGATTAGTAGGATAAAATTCTTGAAATTTATCTTGTTCGATAATAATAATCAAGAATTATGTTGAGTTTCTTTTACTTGAGTCTTACATGATCAATATACAAGAATATATTAAGAATGTCCATTTGGAAACACAAGTAATATACCTCTTTAAATATTGATGAAAATAAATAGATTCATCAATTTCCTTTCCCATATAACTCTGCATCACCAATATTGTCCATAATATAAAAAACCATTACACGATCGGTTAACCTTATCATTCAATATTTTTCATTTCTGAGTGATTGTATATTTATGCAAATCTTTTTTCAAGCAAAATATATAGATATAGTCAATGCTATAGAAATCAGTAATATAAGACGTGTTATCGTGTGATGAACATTTCAAATTGAATTCTTTGAAAATCGATTACAATAAAGTACTACTTGTATTATCATAACAATTGTCTTCTATTTTACTTAATCAAAGAATTGAACAAAGCCATAAAATCTCCTTATGATCATTCATATGTATATTGACACCAATTAATAAACACAATTTTTAGTGTTGTGTTGCTTATTATTTTCGATCGTTTATTATTTGTACAATGCAAGAAGTATTTCAACAGTCAATCACATATACTTATTAGCAAAATTATTTCTTCTTATTTTTTTTGCTGGTAAAATATTTTCTAAATGTGCCAGGTACGTAAAAACAATATTATATTATGATTTAAACACACACACTAAGTTAAGTTATATTGTTGAAAATAAATTCAT
>JAJEKB010008467.1:0-11491 GCA_022393335.1 Macrotrachela quadricornifera | reverse complement strand
TAATTTCTTATGTGAGATTGGCCTAGACGAGTCTAAGATTGACCTAGACGAATCTGAGATTGACCTAGACGAATCTGAGATTGACCTAGACGAATCTGAGATTGACCTAGGCGAATCTAAGATTGATCTAGGTGAATCCGAGATTGGCCGTACGCTTTCTAAATTCTACATTGGCCTGATCAAATATACGTCCAATGTGGGATTCTAGATTGGCCTAAATCCAACATTGGACGCTAACATATATATGCCAGAGAATGTTCTCTTCGTCTAATATAGAGGAGAATAGTGTAAAAATGTCACACGAGATTATTAAACAAGTGTCAGATTACATTTTATATTTGGATAATTATCTCGTAACTATGATTAAACCTAATAAAGTTCGAATTTTTAGAGTTCATGTTAAGTCTCTCAAACATCTTTGAGTAACTTCCTACTTTAAACAACAACTCACATATTGAAAAAAGCCACATTTAGACAAGTACTAACTAACTAACTTTAAAAACCTCATACAGCTTCATCAGATCAAAAGAACTAGTGGCAAAAATTTATACATATTCTGACTCCTATACTGCACCAGGATCCACAATTGAGAACCACCAAATCGTAAGTTTCTTTCTATCCATTTTTTCTCTCACTACCGTAAATCCATTTGCTATTCACTTATAAAAACCTTAAATCACCATATCAAGAACTATAAAATGACGTATAAAAATAAATATTTATCATAAAATTTTTATTTTTCGAAACCAAAAACACAAAAACTAAATTTTTTCCTATGTAGCATCAGCACACTGATACTAGCTTTCTCAGTGTGCTTCATCAGTATGAAATAAAACTTTTCAAACACATATTTTTATTCAGCATTTCGCAGGCTACAAAATGATATATAAAAATAAATATTTTACTTAAAATTTCGATTTTTTTCTAAAAAAAACGAAAAAACAATTTTTTCCATATACGCTCGAACTATACGATATTAGTTTTTCTCACCGTGTTCGATCACTATGATATAAAATTTTTACCAAGATATTTTTTTAATCAGCATTCCACGAGCTACAAAATGATATATAGTAATAGATATTTCCCTTGAAGTTTCAATTTTTCCTAACGAAAAAATGAAAAAACAATTTTTCTCATATAGGCTCCAACCGTAATGGCAGTAATTTTTCCAACTGTGCTCCATTAGCGTGGCATAAAATTTTCGAGAGTAAACATTTTTAATCAGTATCTTCCGGGCTACAAAATGATGTATGAAAAAAATATTTCGCTTAAAAATACGGCTTTTTCTAAGGGAAAAACGGAAAAACAATTTTGTCCATATCGGCTGCAACTATACGATATTAGTTTTCCCAACCGTGCTCGATCCGTACGACATAAAGTTTTCACAAATATAAATTTTTAATTAGCATTTCGTGGGCTACAAAATGATGTATAACAATAAATATTTCCCTTAGGACTTCTATTTTTCTAACGTCAAAAGATAAAAAAAACTTTTTCTATGTATGGCCTGATCACAAGATATTAATCTTTCTCCCTGCGCTCGACCCGCATTAGATAAAATTTTTGGAAATATCTATTTTTAATCAGCATTTCACAAGCAATAAAGTCATGTATACAAATACAACTTTCTGCTAAACATTCGATTATTCCTAACGAAAAAACGAAAACTACAATTTTTTTCATTTAGGACTCAATCATGCTGATATTTATTTTTCCTATTGTGCTCGATGACTACGAGATAAAATTTTGCGAAACATATTTTTAATCAGCAATTCACGCGCTACCAAATGCTGTATGAAAATAAACATTTTGCTTATAATTTCGATTTTTTCTAACAAAAAAACGAAAAAATAATTTATTTTCCTATGGCCTCGAAATATTTGATATTAGGTTTTCTCACCGTGCTCGATCTCTATCATATAAAATTTTTGGAAAGAAACATTTTTAATCAGCACGTCGCAGGCTACAAAATTATATATAACAAAAAATATTTCCCTTGCAGTTTCGATTTTTCCTAACGAAAAAACGAAAAAGCAATTTATTTCTATACCCGCTCGAACAATACGATATTAGTTTTTCTCACCCTGCTCGATTACTATGATATAAAACCTTTGCAAATATATATTTTTAATCAGGATTTCGCGGGCTACAAAATGATATATAACAATAAATATTTCCTTTGAAATTTCGATTTTTCCTAACCAAAAAACGAAAGAAGAATTTATTTCTATATGCACTCGAACTATACGATATTACTTTTTCCCACCGTGCTACATTCGTATGTCATAAAACTTTCGGGAATACATATTTTTAATCAGAATTTCGAGCGCTAAAAAATGATGTAGAAAAATAGTTATTTCACTTAAAATTTCGATTTTTCTTAACGAAAAAATGAAAAAATAAATTTTTTTGATATGGGCTTGAACTAAACGTACTAGTTTTGCTCACCGTGCTCGATCACTACGATATAAAATCTTCGGAACTATATTGTGAATCAGCATTTCGCGGGGTACAAAATCATAGACAACAAAAAATATTTCCCTTGAAATTTCGATTTTTCAGAAGGAAAAAATGAAAAAAGAACTACAGGGTGGTCCAAAAGTCAGTTTACCCAAAAAAAAATTTATTATCTCCATAACGGGTCGAGCAAACGAACTGATTTTTTTACCAATGATAGAGGCATGTACAAGCTTTATATCCATAAAGACATGCCTAGAGAACACCCTTTGTTAAGTATATTGTTTTTTCTCCTATCTGTCAGCAACTAAAACGTGTTTTGTTGAGATCAATAGTGATGCTTAACAAAGGGTCTCTTTAGACATGTCTTTATAGATATGAAACTTGAACATGCCTCTATTATTAGTAAAAAAATCAGCTTGTTTGCTCGAGTCGTAATGGAGATATTCAATTTTTATTTTGGTAGACTGGCTTTTGCGCCGCCCTAATTATGGCCTAAAAGTCATGATGCCAAGGAAAAATTAAATATCTCCGCTACGGTTCGAACAACCGGGCTGATTTTTTTACCAATAATGGAAGCATGTTCACACTTTAAATCCATACGGATAAGATTAGAGAGAGCCCTTATAAAGTAATACTAATGACCTCAATAAAATAATTTTACTTTTTCATAGATAGAATGAAAAACAACACACTTAACAAACGTGTTTTCTCTAGGCATGTCTTTATGGATATAAAGTTTATACGTGCCTCTATCACTGGTAAAAAAATCAGTTCGTTTGCTCGATCCGTAATGGAGATATTTAATTTTTTTTTGGGTAAACTGACTTTTGGGCCACCCTGTATGTCTTATATTGGGCCTAAGGCTACGAATATTAAATTATCCAACTGTGCTACATTTGTATGACATAAAATTTTCGACAATATATATCTTCAATCAAATTTTTCAGCTCTAGAAAATGATGTAGGAAAATAAATGGGCGTGTTCGGTCGTGTTGATACCCCACGATACAGTATAGGAAATGATATTATTCCATAAAAGAGTATATAATGAATTTTATATCAAATGAAAGCTCGTCAAAAATGGGATTTATTGGTACTAAATAGTAAAGGTTTTGTAAAGCTTGTAATGTCGAAATTAAAGAAATTTTCTACATTAAAAAATGCTAAAAAATTCACATTTTCAATATGGAAGAAAAACACTAGATTTTTCCATAAAAATTAGCTTTTTTTTCTTTATTTCTACTATCTCAGATATTTTAAATGTATTCAATTCATGCAGTTTGGAAAACTATATCGAATAGGTGTATTTCGAACCATATCAAGTTGTAGAAATAAAGAAAAAAAAGCTAATTTTTATGGAAAAATCTAGTGTTTTTCTTCCATATTGAAAATGTGAATTTTTTAGCATTTTTTAATGTAGAAAATTTCTTTAATTTCGACATTACAAGCTTTACAAAACCTTTACTATTTAGTACCAATAAATCCCATTTTTGACGAGCTTTCATTTGATATAAAATTCATTATATACTCTTTTATGGAATAATATCATTTCCTATACTGTATCGTGGGGTATCAACACGATCGAACACGCCCAAATATATCCCTTAAAATTTCGATTTCTACAAACGAAAAAACAATTTATTTCCATATAGATTTCGATTACACGATATTAAGTTTCTCCCTGTTTTCCACCAGCATCAGACAAAGTTTTCTAAAATAAATTTTTTTCGATCATCAGTTTGCGGGCTACAAAATCATTTAAAAAACAAAATATTTCCCTTAAAGATTCGATTTTTCTTAAGGAAAAAACGAAAAAAAGATTTTTTTTATATTTATGACCCAACCATGTTAATATTCATTTTTCCTACTCTACTTGATCAGCATGCGATAAATTTCTGGGAGTTAAATATTTTTATTCATAATTTCGCGGGCTAGAAAATTATAGATAAAAATAAATAGTTCGTTAAAACTTCTTTTTATGCTGAGAAAAAAAAAGGAAAAAAAAACTTTCCTTATGCGGTTGGAGTGAACGCTATCAGTTTTGATGTCTGTGTTCGACCAGCAATACATAAAACTTTCGGAAACATATTTTTTTAATCAGCAGTTCACGGGCTAGAAAATGAGATAGTATAATAAACAGTTTCTTGAAAAATTCAATTGTGCCTAAGCAAAATATGGAAAATAGAAATTTTCTCATTTAGGGCCCTATCATGCTGGTACAAAATCTTCCTTGTGTACTCCATCAGTATAAGATAATTTTTTTCGGAACTGTATTTTGTGAATTAGCATTTCGCGGGATACAAAATGATGTATAAAAATAGATATTTTCCTTAAAATTTCGATTTTTTCTAAAGAAAAAATTAAAAAAAATTTTTTTTTGACATGAATCCCTTTCATATGATATTAATTTTCTTACTGTGTTCAATCAGTATGTGATAAATTTTTGTGAAATATATATTTTTAATCCGCATTTGCCGAGCTACGAAATGATGTATAAAAAGAAACTTTTCCCGTGACATGCCGTTTTTTGGGAAGCAAAAGAGGAAAAATCAATTTTTTTTCATATGGGCGGCAACTGGGTCATATTAAATTCTGTCACATGCTCAATCCGTATTTGATTAAATTTTTGTAAGTATGGATTTTTAATCAGCATTACCTGGGCTACAATGTAACATATAAAAAAAAAAATTTCAACCCAAACGTATATTTGACGCAACCGAAAAAGAAAAAACAATTTTTTTATTTTCGGTCCGACTATACCATATTAATTTTTCTCCTTGTGCGCGATCAGCATCAGCTAAAATTCTCGGAAATATATCTTTTTAGTCATCATTGTGTGGGGTACAAAATGATGTATAAAAATAAATGTTTTCCTTAAAATTTCGATTTTTCCCAAAAAAACGAAAAAAAGCAATTTTTTCGCATATGGGCTAAGTGTATACGATATTCATTTTTCCTACTTGCTGCATTAGTATGGCAGAGAATTTTGAGAAATGTATATTTTTAATCAGCATTTCGTGAGCTACAAAATGATGAAGAAAAATCAATTTTGTTCCGTATGCGCTCTGACTTCACGATATTATTTTCTCCTCCTGTGATCCATTAGTATGTCGTAAAATTTCCGTGAATATATATCTTTAATTAGCATCTTCCGAGCTACAAAAAGATTTATGAAACTAAACACTTTCCTTAAAATTTCAATTTTTCCTAACGAAAAAAAGAAAAAAGAATTATTTCCATATAGAGGCCAAGCATACAAATATTAATTTTTCCTATTGTGCACCAATAATATGACCTGAAATTTTTGGGAAATATATATTTTAAATCAACATTTTCCAGGCTATCAAATCATATATAAAAATAAATATTTCTCTTAAAAATTCCATTTTTCTTAACGCAAAAATGAAAAAACATTTTTTTCGTATAGTGCCCAACCGTGCTGCTATTAACTTTTCTTCCTGTGGTCGACCAGTATTAAATAAAATTTTCGGAAATATATATTTTTTATCAACATCTCGCGGACTAGAAAATCATGTATGAAAATAAATATTTTCCCTAAAACATTCCGTTTCTCCTAACGAAAAACCGAAAAATAATTCTTTTCATTTAGGGTCCAACCATGCTGATATTAATTTTTCCTATTCTACTCGTTGACTATGAGATCAAATTTTTCGAAACATATATTTTTAATCAGCATCTCAGGAGCTACAAAATAAGATATAATAATAAATATTTCCCTTAAAAAAATTCTATTTTTCCTAAGCGAAATACGAAAAATACAAATTTCTTCACTTAGGGCCAAACCATGTAGCTACTGATTTTTGCTATTGTACTCGATCAGTATAAGATAAAATATTTGGAACTATATATTGTTAATCAGCATTTCGTGAGCTACAAAGAGACATAAAAAAAAGTATTTCGGTCCAAACGTCTATTTTGTGTAACGGAAAAAGGAAAAAACAATTTTTTTTATTTACGGTCCGACTATACCATATTAATTTTTCTCCCTGTGCTCCATCAGCATTAGCTAAAATTCTCGGATATATATGTTTTTAATCATCATCGTGTGGTGTACAAAATGATTTATAAAAATAAATGGTTTCATTAAAAATTCGATTTTTCCCAAAAAAAAAAGAGAAAATCAATTTTTTTCCCGTATGGGCTAGAAGTATATTATATTAATTTTTCCTATTTTAATGCATTAGTATGATAGAAAATCTTGGGAAACGTACATTTTTAATCAGCATTTGGTGAGCTACAAAATAATGTAGAAAAATGAATTTTTCCCGTGAAACTTCGATTTGTTCCGAATGAAAAAGAGAAAAAATCAATTTTTTTCCGTATGCGCTCTGACTTCACGATATTATTTTCTCCTACTGTGCTCCATTAGTCTGTCGTAAAATTTTCGTGAATATATATCCTTAACCCTTTGAGGACGGGGTAAGTGTACGGGACAAATAGAAATTTTTAAAGTTTCAAACCACGTTTTTATTTTCATGAATGTTAAGCACGACTCTCTAGAAACATTTCAAAGTGTGGTAATCTTGAAAACAATCTAATATACAAACACCAACATTACAGTCAGCACATTCGTATCTGGACTCAGCTCTCTTATTCGCTCTTTTCGTAGTATTAGCGCAAACTACACATTGTTTTCGTGGAACTTGTTTTGTTGATGTTGAAGGAATAAGTGTTGGGAAATGACGTCCAACTAATCAAACTGGATTATCTACACCACTGAGTTGTCCTCTTGACGCTTTGGGTTTATTATACATGGCAACAATTTGACGTATCAGCTGTAGACGAAAATCATGGAATTGAGTGTTTCGACCAGTTTTTTCCTTGTATAGGACGTACGAATTCAACACTGATATATCCAGCAAACGGAAGAAAAGTTTCTTGTACCATTTTACCGATTTGCGAGCACATTCAACGCAACTAATCTGCATATCTGATGTGTCCACGGAACCCCTGTTTTTATTGTAGTCAATGACCGAGATTGTTTTTCGAATTTGTGCCCTCGTTTGCCAATGAAGTTTTCCGGTGTTCTCCAATCTTGCTTCATGTATTGTCGAAAGTATGGTAACTTCCCTTTTATCGATCCATTTGATATCAAGTAAAGTAGCAGTGTATCGGTAATCATAATCACCTTTTTCTAGTTGATCAGTAAATCTCGGCATTCCAGATCCAGTTTGTCTTACTGTGCCGCAGGCTCCAGTTGAACTCGCATGTAATTCTTCGAAAGGGACCGGACTCGTGAATCAGCTGTCCACGAACAAATTGTGACCTTTTAGAAGATACGGTTGCATAAGTCTCATCACAACTGATCCTGCAATGCCAAGCTCTCGATTATACACAATATCTGTTTCAGATCCTGTGTAAATGATGAAATCTAACACAAATCCAGTGCGACAATCACATAGGACAAGAAACTTGACTCCGTATCTATATCGCTTGATGGGAATATACTGTTTGAATTGTAACCTCCCTTTCCGAAGCATCATACTTTCATCGATGCATAGATTCTGGTACGGAACCAATGTGTTTCCGAAGTTTTCCTTCAGATGCTGGATGACCGGTCTTATTTTGTATAATCTATCACCTTCAGACTGACTCGAATTATCATTGAAATGCAAGAATTTCACGATTAGCAAAAATCGATCTCTTGGCATGATATCATTGAACATCGGCGTTGCGATCAGATGATCCATTGACCAATAGTCTTTGATTCTGTGCTTCCTAACATGAGCCATTGGCATAACAGTAGCCAGAAAAAGGTATATTTCTTGAGAATCAGTCGGGGACCATCTTGTTTAATGTGACAATGACGATTTACATGCATCCGATGCACTTGCTTGAAATTTATTTGTCTCATTCACAATAATTTGAATCAACGCTTGACCAAAAAAAAAGTTTGAAAAAATCTAACGGAGAGTCATCATTCAAGTTCACACCTATGCCACAATTGTTGCTTTGGAACTGAAATATCTTGGGTCTAAAATCTTCTTTCCGCCATGATCTCGAATTTGAAAAACGACCAGAAGGACGATGAAAGTAGATATCTTCGTCATCGTCTATCTCCATGTTACTCCCTGAGTCGAAACCATTATTTTCACTAGTTTGAGATTCGTCTTCGTTTGTTGAATCTGATTCAAGTTTAGATTGTTCATCATAAAGTGTACCCTTGGTTCCAGATTGTCTAACTGCTGTCATTTGACTCTGTTAAGCTCACGAAAAAACAACCTTTTATGATACAGCGATAGTCAGAGCCTATTTATATATGCAGATAATGAAAAGAACGAGAACGTACTAGAAAAAAAAGGAAAGAATCATTCATGAAGATGACGTCATGATGACGTAACGATGATGCAAGACAAGAGAACAGCGTTCATAGATTCATTGACGAGAACAAAGGACAGAAGTAAGAACATGTTTATAACAATAGTATGAAAACACGTTAGAGATGTCAGAACTTGACTTCCTACTACTATCTAGACTATTGCCCGAAACTAAAAGATGTCTTCAGACCATCTGTAGGCTGATTCCTACTCAATCCACATATATGTGGTTCCCGTCCCCAAAGGGTTAAAGTAGTATACATACATCAAGAATAAAGAAAAAAAGTATTAGAAAAAATACAAGCCACATAACTAATAAATAGCTGGTCCTTTCCAAGCAAAAGATGAACGCATTAAATAGTCATCATTTATCTATGCTCCTAATCTGTATGTTAGACATTCATCAGAAAGAATTGATTCAAAAACAACGTGTATTTCATCACCTCGGTTGACATTGACTGCTTTTTGAATGCTTATACATTTGCATGTAATGCACTGACTAGTTCGTCATTTATTTCAATCCATTTATTTCAACGACTTCATTTTGATTGTCTATTAAGGTCAAAATATAGGGCGCTAAATAAAACCCGAACCATTGAGACGTATTTTTTCTCACGATAAATTTTGTTGTGAATTTTCTATATTTCTCTAAAGATTCTCTGATAACGTCTGATAAGATGAAGTTTTCAATCAATTGCGGCATGTCACAAAGAAAAACATCCTTAGATGGACTGAACATTCCTTGTATGCTAGCTTTGTTTACTGATCTCATTCATGTAGACAATAGAGTTATTCTTGGACGTGATACTGGCATACACAATGTCCCAATTTTGTAGGGAATAAAGAAAGACACGTTTCCATGAAGGCTTCTAATTGTATCGTACATGACTTTGATGTATCTTTCATCAGAGGATATACAGCCTACTATTTCATGAATTCTCGCATTGGGTCGAGGATATTGTACATTCCAATCAACATTCGTTGAATTGCAGCCATACAATGAAATTTGCCTTTTGTCATTATTAGGTAAATGTTCTCGAAGAGTTTTTATAAATTGATATGCTGCTCGATTTGCTTCTACGGCGTAATCATGTTTGGCGATTCTATGTTTTATTAACAAGCGAGTCAGTGACATATGAGCACCTGTTCCAATATCTAGCCAAAACAACTTTTTTCTCGCATTGTGTATACTGTTTTATAGCTTCTTCGTAAGCATTTAGTCTATGCGAATCTAAGCACATCATCCAATACATTAAAGGACCATATCGGCCAATTAAACGAAAAACATTTCTCTTTCTATCTGTTGGATTTCTTATTTGTAGAAGTAGATATGTAATATTGAATTTTCTTTCTAAACCATAAAACACCATCGCATAATAGCGTGCAAAGAAATCTGTGCGATGTGCCAAGCAATGAAAAATATGTACAATTGAATACAGAAGTGATAGTAGAAAGATGATCAATAAGCACCATTTGATGATATAATTGTGCATCGCACACCATAGAATAGATTGTGAAAGAGAAAATAATCTGATACAAAAGAATGTATTTTAGTTTCCTAAGAAAAATGGTACACCATCTTTTGTCATAGTTTGATTTTTTTGGATAAACAGAAATCCAATATCAAGGTTATGCCTAAGACAAAAACACCGTAACCGATCACTGAGATACTTCAACTTTTAAACATTTGTATCGCTTTTCAATTTGTACTCCTTTCTGATTTTCGACTTTTCCTCTCTTCAAAAAAGAACAAATAGTACTTTAAGTGCTTCATATTTCTTTTCTTTTTTCTCCTTCCTATTTCATTCTGTTTTCTAGAAGCTCACCTACGCATCTTTTATATACTCATCATATTACTCTTTCTTGTCATATCTTGCAAAAAATATGTAACTTAAACCTACTCATCGTAAGTTATTGTAAAGCGTGTCTGAGCGGAGCAACATATAAAACCTCGCATAACGAAAAAAAAATAATCAGAGCTGTGTTTCTTATCAATTTCAAGTCCATAATATTGGATAATCAGCACCTTCTTAAATGATGATGTATATTCATATGATTTTATCCGAAGACAACACCATTTGTGTGTTGATCTTGGTCGTTTTCTATCCGAAGAAAACATCAATGCGCAACATGGTGAACATGTATTTCTCCATACAAAGCTTTTACAAACGAATATGATCGTTTGATGATTTTTTTTTCAGAACTGACGAGCAAGACGTCATCTCTGATTCGCAAAGCTTTAAGAACCGAGCTTTTTTTAGTTTTCTCCTATAGCAGTAAAAGATAGCGATGAAAAATTGAAAATGAATCCTGTTCGATCGTTTTGATCCTCACTGTATGTTATTTTGTGGAAAAAATTCAAACTAGTTTTGGAAAAAAATCATTTTCCATTAATGAAACGGTGTTATTCTACCAACCACAATTCTTCTCCCCCCATTGGCAAGAAAAACTCGCCTTGACGAAAACATTTGTCTGTTTTGTAATATCTGCTTGTGTTGAAAAGCGATTCTAAAATGAATAATACTCTCGATTGATAAATTTTATTAAGACAGAAACATTTTTGTTGGATATGAGAGCTTTCGAATGTTTTTATTATTGACTTGATTCATAGACAATTCGCAAGAATGTTTGTTAGATGAATACTTGGGGTATACCAAAAGTTCTAAGCCCGATGTTTAAAATTTTTTAAAGTC
>JAJEKB010008464.1:0-35998 GCA_022393335.1 Macrotrachela quadricornifera | reverse complement strand
AGAAATTAAAATTTTAATTTCAACTAGTGGAATTTTAAATTCTACTGCATTTTAATTTCTACTATAACAAATACACCATTGATAGCTAGGATACATAGAACTTATCTAATAGTTTAATGTGTCTAAATACAAATACGAGTAAAACACAGAACACTCAGCAGTCTTTATATTTCATAGTATCTCCTCTGTGATAATTTTGCACAACATTTTGATCTACAGTAGTGAATCTGTGTTGAATGAACGTAGTGACGTTAAATTAGATGTCTTCAGATCGAGAAACAGTGTCGAAGAGCAGTAGCTTCGCTAAGAAAGCGTGTTCCATTGTCATTGATACAAATGTTTTTTCAAAACGAACGATTAACTTGCTAGTAATGGTGATTAATTTAGGACAAACTATGAAGTAGATATAGATGCACCTATTAACTACCCTCAGTTATGTCTCTTTATTGTTGCAATACAAACAACTATTTATAGGTAGCTAAATTATATATTAAAAGAGGAATTTATATGATAGAAAGGGAAAATACAAATTGCATCTAATAGCTGATATACTCTATTTTCAATCTGATATCCTTTCGAAAATTCAAACTTTATGAAAATTGGATCCAATAACAGCTATATTTTAATGTGTTACTCTATAATATAATTGTTTATACATGTTTCAATTTTTCCTAGGTCAATTCAAAATATTTAAATTTGAACTAGGACAATCTGAAATTGAACTACGTTTTAATCTGTCCTGCAACATAGATATTCACCATTAAGAGATATAAAAATAATCATCTATGCTATAGGTAATGATAAAAAAAAAACCTGACTTTAACTTGTCAAACATTTGATTTATAAATGTTTCTTTTATCTGAAATGAAAGTAAATGCTCATTGGTCGAAACAGTTTATTCACAATATTCAGGACTATAGCATATATCATCTGTTAATAAATTATTTAGCATATTCATGTTTTCCATCTTAAATCAACATTTTAAAATTGCAGAAACAGATAAATATTTCTAATATCAATATGTATTTACTAAATATATGTGAAATACATAAATATTCCTTTTTCATCCTGCTTAAGCATAATTTCAAACAATATATATTATTTTGTGTATATGAACTTCTCCATTTTCTCACTGTCAAATCACTTCGAGCATCTTCATCAATGCAGAGTTTTGTCATCAATATTTGTAAGTCTAATTGTGAGAAAAAGAAAATCATTTATATAATATATATTTAAGTTATGATTTTGTTCTCCTTATCATTTATTCTATCATTGAAACTAAGTCCTTGTGCAAAATGGAACAAAACGGGTACTACAATAATTAGTAATGAAAATTTCAAGGATACCGAATACAAATTATTTTTACCTGAAGACTTATTCATTCATAAAAACACAAACATGTTATATATCGCTGATTACTCGAATAAAAACATTCGGAAACTTCCACTCGACCAACCTGGTAGTGTAGGTAGTGTCGTAGTATCACTAAAATATAAACCAACGAGCATTTATGTCCGTGATGACAATAACAGTCCAACAATCTATGTGACGCTAGATGAAGATTATTGGGTCGAAAAATGGATTTACGGATCATCATCAGGCGTTCAAGTAGGAGATAAGTGTCCATTCTGTATAGGTATATCTGTCGACAACAAGAAAAATGTCTACATAGCAGATCCCTCTAACAAGCGTGTGGTGAAATGGTCATCTAAAACAAATACTACGACGACCATCGCTTTTGAGGATGACGAATTCGAGACTACAGACCAATGTCTCTCTTATCCACGGGACCTTTATATTAATCAAATCGATAATTCTCTATATGTGGTTGATGAATATAAACATCGAATTCAAAAGTGGTCAAATGATGGAAAAATTCGAATCACTGTGGCTGGATCGGGCGTTGGTCAAGAAGGCAACGATGCTGCATCGTTATATTTTCCAGTGGGCGTGTTCGTCGATGATGAAACTGAGACTATTTATGTTGCTGATACAGTCAACCAGCGTGTGCAAAGATGGCTAGTTAATGCATCTGAAGGCGAGACCATTGTTGATGGATATGGTATGTATATCTTCTTCTATTCACCTTGATCTCATTGATTAGAAAGAAGGTTAGTTAGAATTGAAAATTCAGTACTACGTGTAAATAAGTATAATTTTTGCCATATAATCGATAATTGTTTTATTTTATTTTACAGAAAAAACACGAAAAAGGAAAATCAGTTTAAGTGATAAAAATTTTATAGATTGAGCAGAATGAAGAGTGATAATTGAGTTCCTTAAAAAACTGTGTTATTGTGAAAAGAAAAAACTAGATAATTAAAATTAAAGTCTATCTTTCAATATTTAAACACAGACTTTGGTGATTCTACCCATCATCTTGCTGTGCCGAGAGCTTTGGATTTTGATGATGAAGGGAATCTCTATGTATGTGAAACCCTCAAACATCGTATTCGAAAGTTTGATATCATTGATAATCGACCATGTCCTACAACTTCAAAAAGTAAGTCAGGTTTTTTTAGTTTTTCAAAAATATCTACTGTTTGATTGCACATATAGGAACGACATCGTCAGTACCAACAGCAATTACAACTACAATAACTATTGGAAAATCATCACCATCAACAACAACATATACGTTAACTACAATTACAAGTATAACGGTTGTTACAAAACATTCATCCTCAACAACACCATTAAACAATCATGCAGTTTGTTCATATTGGAATCGCTCTTGTACATTGACTCAAACTATTGCAACTCAATTAATAATCCTCTGGACTATTGCAATCCTATTTTGAATAATAAAATCAATTTTAACTGAACTTCAATGCATTGCTTGCTGTTTCTTTTAATAATCTTTGTTTAATAAATACCAATAAACTTTTTTTCATCAATTACATAAATAATACAAAATATACATATTGTAACATAAAAAAGCAAACATTTTTTTTCAACTGAAGCATCTTTTGTGACACATACAAGAGAGCATTCGTGGAAACTGAAATCTCAATTGAACTTGAACTTCTTTTTACAGAATAACTTGAAACAGTTGTTTTTCCTTCGAAAAGATAATGGTAAAGATAAGAACTTTTGAAAACTGTTTTTCTCCAATAAAATATTCAAAGACATGTTATCTTTCTTGAGTCTCTCCTCATCTCAATTGAAATGATCTAGTAAATAAACAGTGATTCAAAAGACTTTTCAATTCTCAAAAGAGTTGTACTTCCTCACTTATCACAAGTCCAAAAACACTTAAACTTTGACATTTTATTTATTGAGAAGCAGAAGAGTATTTTCCTAAATTTTTACATTTCTAGTCTGAATAGTAATGAAAACACATAATTCATATTGTGGAGAAGTCATTTCTCGATCATACAATTCAAATAATCTTAAAATTTATGTTTTCATTGTATATTTATAATTTTCCATTCAATTTTGATGAATTGTATACAAATTAATAAAGATTGTCCATTATTGATTTATGATAAATTTTTTCCAACATCTTTCTTTCAATCCTCGCATTTTGTTATTTTTCTTATCGAACTTTTACTTATCAATAGTTCTATTTTTTCCTATCATATTAAATAAACATCTCTCGCCAAAATAAAAAAAATTAAAAATCAAATTTTAACGGTACATGAGTTGCGAATGTGCTCATATTTTATTTATTTAATATTGAAAAGAATTCAAACACCTGGTAGATAAACAAAGGTATTTAATCAATATAGATGACTATGATAATTTGAAAGTACAAAATGTTGTATTATTTATGATTATATTTGAGCGAGAATCAATAAATGTGAATAGTACCACAAATAAAAACATGTTGAGTTTTCAATTTTACCGCCAAAGAAATATTTCTTTACAAGGTAAATTATGCATCTCCTATTACTCAAACAAGTGATAAGGCGATTTAGAATAATACTCATCTGATTTTCAATAAATAAAATATCAAAGTTTGAGCAGTTTTAGATTTGTAATAACAGAGAAAGAGCATCTTTTCTCAATGATACTAAGCCTTTCGGATCACTTTTTATTTCAATGCAGTAAAAGAAGGTTTTGAAACAGGGGTACATGTGACTGTAAAACAATCGGTATATGGAAGAAGAATATATATGCAGGATATGATTGAGTACAAATGTAAGCACGTTCTATGAATAGAAATCTAAGAGTAATAGAAATGAGTAGTTGTTGTATGCCCTCTAATACAATTGGTTCTATTATTTTCACCTGTATTAGATTATGTATTTTGGTAAAAACGTATATCATAACCCTTGACGTGTAAACAACACAGTTCAATGATATTATAACATATAGCCTAGAAGACCAAAGCAATGAGACAGAAACAACGAATAATACAAACTGAAGTGAAGAGGACTATATGATCCTATGTAGCAAAAAGGAACAAAAGTATCATCTCGTAATATATAATATGTTGATTTAACACACAATCATAGATCATTTATCATTCAATATTTCAAAGATCAAAGTTCACAACCGTTCTTTTCGTCAAGCATGCAAACATTACACATTCATTCATCTCGATTCTACTGATGGAGTTTGCGTATTTTAGTATGTTAATCATTGCTTTAGAGAGTGATTTATTTATAAAATATGTAGAGTAATTTCCATTCGATGATCATCAAATTTTCAAACAGTTTCTAAATATTTTTAATGTATTGTTTCAATCAATCATGGAGTTTGACATGACATATAGAATCTATACAAATCTGTTTTTTTAACATAAATTCTCTTTATATATTCATTTAATGTTGATATTTGTTAATATCAAAAGTTCATAAATAAAAAATGAAAAATTTATATATCTAATTTTATATTTTGTTTTATAAAACAGTTTATTTACAGTTCAAACTTAATTAATTATATTCGAAAAAAAAATATGAAGAATGTGCATTGAAAAGATTTAGAAATACAGCAAAATTAAGTGCTAAATTAGAAGAAGTCTTATATGATATGGAATTTATACATAAATGTCTTATCTATCGGATGGGCCATAAAGAATGATGGTCTACGTATTTAGTCAATATCTTGCTCGATTTTAATTGCTCAGGTTTCAACATTTTTTTAAAAGATGCGCCATTCAATTCTTTACAAAACTGTAGGAAAAGAAATTCTTCTGATGAATAGCTGAGAAATCATATCTGATCAACACTGTGATGCTCCTAAGGAGTCCACTTTCAAATCGCTGTTTTTTGCAATGTGGGGTTGCTCTTTGATCAGATTTTTAGGAAACTGAATACGTCATTTTGTAGATTATGAAAAGTTCTATCAGACCAGAGAATCTATTTTATGAGACACTGTGAATGAAGGAGAACCAAAATTTTCTTCTGTTCATCTAATATTTGTTTTGAAGATTGTCAATTTTGGCTTATCGCAATTTCGATTTAGTTACGTCTAATTTCAAATCAAAACCTATTTAGAGTCACTACCAAGTTGAAGGAAAGTGTGTTCTCTATCATTTGAATAGAAGCGAACTGTCACTAAGATCTTTTCTGCTGTACTTGACGTTTATCGGACTAATGACAAGCGTTTCCAACTTGTTTTTCAAGAAAGCTAGTCTTTACGACTTCATAATCTTATCAAAGCATTTTTTTCTGAGTTCTGTAAGAAAGAGTGCACCCAAAAACATAGGAACACGTCCATTAGAGTGGCTGCACATCTACTTAGTCAGCAGAAGAGAAATAGTTAATTGCGTAAAAAGGAGCGCATTTGAAAATCGGCTCCTTGGGAGCATCGTAGTGTTGATCAGATATGATTTCTCAGCTATTCATCTGAAGAATTTTTTTCGTACAGTTTTGTAGGGAATTGAATGGCGCATTTTTTAAAAAATGTTGAAGCTTGAGCAATAAAAATCGAGCGAGATATTGACGAAATACGGAGACCATCATTCTTCATGGCCCACCCGATATAATTTAGCACTTAAATTTATTAAATTTAAATTACATAACAAACATTTTGTATTATCAATTAAAGTTAAAAAAAATTTCGCCATGAATTATTTATGTTACAATATATAGAAAAACAAAAGAAATTAATAAAAATAAAAAAAAGAATAATTAAATAAAATTATATTAAATGGATTTTTTTAATTCATTTTCACTACATTCTAGACATCGTATTAAAATATATTTGCATGATAAAGAACAATCTGAATTAGCGAGATTTGCAAATTTATGTGAGATTCAACTCTTAAAACTAATAAGTATAGTAGCTGATCACAAATGTACTCCATTATTACTTTTTGATAAAGTATAGTGCTTTTCACTAATCAAAGAAGGCAATACAAAGACGTGTTTTTCTCCGATATTGCATAGGAGAAATTCATTTGAAAGTCAATCATTTCCTCAAAATATCGAAAAAAATCTACATAAATAGAGAATTGTATCTGTTTTATATTAAAAGATGTGAAGATAATCATTCGAATTACATCCTGAAGTATAGATCCGAAGTCCCTCTATCTAAATCACATATCAAAAGAAAAATTTCTTCAGAATACCGGATCGTTTTCATGCATTTTTGCAATCTTTTGCAGAAATGACTACTTCTAAAATGAGTTTGTCTCAAACAATGTTGGGGAAAAAGAGGCTCTCTTTTCTCTTCTTTCGATCAGTGAAAACTGAAGGTCTCTATCTGATTCCATTCTTGAGTTATTCATAAAACAGTGAGACGCTTTATATTTTGAAACAGATACTAAGTAATGCACTTAATCCAATTGAAGATCCAAAAGAACATATGTTTAAAATATCAGATAGTATTAATTTAATACAAAATAATATATAATTTTCATTAAAACTAAAAGATAATCACTACAATACACTATAATTTTATATTCTTTTTATTTATTTTTAAAAGAAATACAAAGCAAAGATTATTTTTCTCTCAAGCATACTAAAATCATTTACAACACAGATTTTATAACCATTTTACTTCTTTATCTTAAAAATAATAAAGTTCGACAATTCTTTTTATATTTTTTCTCTCAGCATTATATTTTATGACTAGTCGGAGATTCATATACACTTTACATCAAAGATATTAGAAAAATAGTTCAGTATTTGTGGTATGTGAATGTTAACAAATTGTTCATTGATACAGTTTCAAATATTTATTTCATCAAAGATGTTATTTTTGACAAAGTTTACTGCGTGATATCACTCTTTGCATTGCTTATACCTAATACCAAAAACAAAATAGATGATTCTCAATCATATCAGCTTAATAGAACACTATGATAACTTCTATTCAATCTATAACATACAAAGCATCTTTGTTTCTAACATTCTCTTATTCATAGACCTTTTTATTTTTACAAGTACATATTTTAATTGTTTGTTTCAATGATTCGATGAAAAACGATTTATTGTAATTTGATATTATTCTAATAGATAGTTTATAATAATTATAATCATATAAATATGTATTTCAAATAAGAAAAACATCAATTCTATCTGATCCGTAGCTGATATAATTATCAAAAAATTAATTCTAAACATAATGACACTTATACTAACTAAGAATTAAAGGAAAACGATCCTCAAATAATGAAAAATTTGTGCGAATTTTTTTCTTCAAACAGCTGTATATCTTTCTAATTTTGACTGTAAAAATTTGATCACTTTAATAACATATTTTATCATTGCTTTGCTTTTCCTTTTTTCTTCATGTGACAAACAAATTTATTAAGAGGAAATGTCTTTCTATTTATCAATTCTAAAAGTTTTTCAAATGTCTAAAATAAGGCATATGTGAAATATGACTATGATATATTCAGAGATAAGCGATATTAACAGAAGATCAGATACTCAAAATGAATTTCAATATCATTCTCATTTTTAATGTATTTTTCTTTAAGCTATGAACAATGATCTTTTCTAATATTTCCTGTTTCATAAGTCATAGCAAATAACAAACAATGAATACAGAAAATTCTTCGTAAAGAAAAAAATGTAGAATGATATGAGAACTATTGAATTTTCTAGTTATCTATCTGTCTAGATCAATAAGTATTCTTCTCATTTTTATTCAAATATTTAATTCTTTATGTTGAAACTGGGATTAAATTTTTCATTTTATAATATTAAAGATCTGAATTCATAATATTTATATACAAAGCTTTATAATAATTTTTCGGAATCATCACATTTTGGTAACAATTAGTCAAGTATTTTTACATACTCTGTAAAATAACTAATTTACATAAACTATACAATACATAAAACGTTTCTCTTCATCGGTTTATGAGATACAAAACTAGTTAGATAACAAACAATATGTTCGAATATCAATTTAACTCAATTAATCTCTTTAATTTAGTCGAAATCAGTTCATCTAGATATCCATTTGATTCTAAATATATATTCGTCATTAAGCGATATAAGAATAATCATGCATGCTATAGATAATGAGAAAAAAAACCTGACTTTAACTTACCAAACATTTGATTTAGCAATATTTTCTTTATCTCAAACCAAAGTAAATGTTCATTGGTTGAAGCAGTTTATTCCAAATATCCAGGACTACAGCATATGTCATCTGTTAATAAATTATTTAGTATATTCATGTTTTTCATTTTGTATCAACATTTTAAAATTGCAGAAACAGATAAATATCTCTAATATCAATATGTATTTACTAAATATATGTGGAATACATAAATCTTCCTTTTTCATCCTGTTTAAGCATAATTTCAAACAATATATATATTATTTTGTGTGTATGAATTTTTGCATTTTCTCAGTGTCAAACCACTTCGAGCATCCTCATCAATGCAGAGTTTTGTCATCAACATTTGTAAGTCTAATTATGAGAAAAAGAAAATAATTTACATAATATATATTTAAGTTATGATTTTGTGTTGCTTATCATTTATTCTATCATTGAAACTAAGTCCTTGTGCAAAATGGAATAAAACGGGTACTACAATAATTAGTTCTGAAAATTTCAAGGACACCGAATATGAATTATTTTTTCCTCAAGACTTATTCATTCATAAAAACACAAACATGTTATATATCGCTGATTACTGGAATGAAAACATTCGGAAACTTCCACTCGATCAACCTGGTAGTGTAGGTAGTGTCGTAGTATCACTAAAATCTAAACCTACTAGCATTTATGTCGGCGGTGACAATAACAGTCCTACGATCTATGTGACGCTACATGAAGATTATTGGGTCGAAAAATGGATTTACGGATCATCATCAGGTGTTCAAGTAGGAGATGAGTGTTTATCCTGTCAAGGTATATCTGTCGACAACGAGAAAAATGTTTACATAGCAGATCCCTCTAACAAGCGTGTGGTGAAATGGTCATCTAAAACAAATACTACAACGACCATCGCTTCTCAGAATGACGAATTCGAGACTACAGACCAATGTCTCTCTTATCCACGGGACCTTTATATTAATCAAATCGATAATTCTCTATATGTGGTTGATACATATAAACATCGAATTCAAAAGTGGTCAAATGATGGAAAAATTCGAATCACTGTGGCTGGATCGACCGTTGGTCAAAAAGGTAACGATGCTGCATCGTTATATTTTCCAGAGAGCGTGTTCGTCGATGATGAAACTGAGACTGTTTATGTTGCTGATACAACCAACAAGCGTGTACAAAGGTGGCTAGTTAATGCATCCGAAGGCGAAACTATTGTTGATGGATATGGTATGTACATCTTCTTCTATTCACCTTGGTCTTATTGATTAGAAAGAAGGTTAGTTAGAATTGAAATTTCGGTACTACGTGTAAATAAGTATAATTTTTGCCATATAATCGACAATTGTTTTATCTTATTTTACGGATAAAAGAAGAAAAAGGAAGATCAGTTTAAGTGATAACAATTTTATAGATTGAGCAGAATGAAGAGTGTTAATTGAGTTCCTTAAAAAACTGTGTTATTTTGAAAAGAAAAAACTAGATAATTAAAATTAAAGTCTATCTTTCAATATTGGAACACAGACTTTGGTGATTCTACCGATCATCTTGTTGTGCCGAGAGCTTTGGATTTTGATGATGAAGGGAATCTCTATGTATGTGAAACCTACAAACACCGTATTCGAAAGTTTGATATCATTGATAATCGACCATGTTCTACAACTTCAAAAAGTAAGTCAGGTTTTTTCAGTTTTTCAAAAATATCTACTGTTTGATTACACATATAGGAACGACATCATCAGTACCAACAGCAATTACAACTACAATAACTATTGGAAAATCATCACCATCAACAACAACATATACGTTAACTACAATTACAAGTATAACGGTTGTTACAAAACATTCATCCTCAACAACACCATTAAACAATCATGCAGTATGTTCATATTGGAATTATTCGTATACATTGGCTCAAACTATTGCAACTCAATTAATAATCCTCTGGATCATTGCAATCCTATTTTGAATAATCAAATCAATTTTTATCGAACTTTAATACATTGCTTGATGTTTCTTTTAATAATCATTGTTTAATAAATACCAATAAATTTTTTTTCTTCTATTAGCTAGATAATAATAAATATACATATTGAAACATAAAAAAGCAAGCATTTTTTTTCAACGGAAGCATCTTTTGTGATACATACAAGAGAGCATTCGTGGAAACTGAAATCTCTATTGAACATGAATTTCTTTTTACAGAATAACTTGAAACAGTTGTTTTTCCTTCGAAAAGATAAGAACTTTTGAAAACTGTTTTTCTCCAATAAAATATTCAAAGACATGTTATCTTTCTTGAGTCTCTCCCTGGGATGCGATTGGACCTATATTTCCTATAATTCCTATATTTTGAAAAAAGGTCCTATTTTTGTCCTATATTTTCAAAAAATACCTGCTTTTCCTATATTTTATCGAAAAAAAGTACAAAATTTTCAAAAATCGATAAATTTTGCTGTTTTGTTTAGATGAAAGAAATTCTACATGTATTATTCTCTTTCTCGTAGAGAAGAGTCTTGCAAGAATAAATTGTTTGTTTAATTGCTTGTGTGTCCGTACAAGGTCAAAAAAACATTCTATTGATATTTTCTATAAAGCTTCACTGAAGGGTAATCTGGGCCGTGGAACTTGAATCTGATGTCAGTTTTTCGAAAATTTTTTTAAATCCATTTTTTTACACAAAGAACCACTTTTCTTGCAAAAAAAAACTTTTTATAAGGGTTGACCGAAGGGTAATCGAGGTCGAGGAATCCGAATCTGATGTTAGTATTTTAAAATTTTTTTTGGATTCGTGTTTTTAGACAAAGGATCCTTTTCTTTTACAGAAAAAAATTTTTGTATTAGGGTCGACCGAACGGTAATCGGGGTCGTAGAATCCGAATCTGATGTTAGTTTATCAAAGTTTTTTAAGGAGCGTTTTTTTACATAAAGAACCACTTTTTTTGCAAAAAAAAACTTTTTATAAGGGTTGCCCGAAAGATAATCGAGGACGAGGAATTCAAATCTGAAGTCAGTTGCATAAAAATTTTTTGAAGATCAATTTTTCAAACAAACGACAAATTTTTAACAAAAAGCATTTGTTTTTATGAAATGTAGTCAAAGGCAGTTGATGTCGAGCAACTTGAATCTGGCTTCGATTTTTTTATTTTTATAAATGAATAGCTTGATGGTAGTTTAGAAACATGATTTCTACGAGAAAGAGCTGAGTGAGTCTTTAGACGAGCGTTACTTGTTATATATTTCGGTATATATTTTGAATACATTCTTGTGTTTTACTGACATCTATTTTAAATATAGTATTTTTCTTTCTCTTTTCGTCTATTTAATGAACCGGCTAAGAAATAGATTATTTAACATTAAGTACAAAATAGTTCAAAAGAAAAATCACATTCACAAAGTCATCATCTTCTAATTTCAAGGTTTAACGGAGATTTGCTTAAATATAATAGACATTTACATTATGTATGTGTGTACATTTATATGCATACGATAAATGCCAACAAATGTATATATATATCATGTATTGATTTCTTTTTTTTAAGAAATACACTTGTGTTTTCAAAATTTATGATTTATACTATTGTTATGTATTAATTTGTGAAAAAGTTTGATGATTGAACTTTATATAAACAATGATGCTTGAATCAGTGACTTGTTTCAATAGAAAGTAATAACATAAAAGCTCTAATTACGGTTGACCTGTTCATATTAGATTTATTAAAATGATATTCGCACAGAGAAGTTACAAAAACATTAATACAGTCGGATAGAAAGGACATATAAAAAGTCCTACATTTTTGTCATTTTTTAGAGAAAATCCTATATTTTAGGCAGACTTGATCCTGCCAGGAATCCTATATTTTTAAAAAGTTGCAATCGGAAGCCAGTCTTTATTTTTTTTTACGAAGAAATTACATTTTTGTGTGAGAGTCTTTGAAACAACCAACGATACATGGAGGTGTATCGCGATTAGGCCAGATATATCGTGTAGCATGTCGAATACTGTGCGATGTGCAAACGATGCATTTTCCTCAAGCCTGGGTGAATTGCAATATTTATGGAATAAACAAAGAGAAATGTCGAGTAGTTAGATTAAGAAAAGAATTTCTTGTCGATAGTCTTCCTTTAGTAGTTGAAATATGTGGTTCGTACCTTGTCAAAATTTCACTAATTATTTCGAGCTGAGAAATCAAGTAGATAAGAGGCAATATCGTTCTATATTTCATATATTATCAATGCATGATATACTACTATATCCAATCAAAAGCTGCTAGAAGTTCATCTTCTGACGGCAAATCGAATAGAGGGTTATTCATAATTTTCCTAATGTTTTGCTCACACAAACATCTTTTTCTTGAAGTTGTCACTGTGAATATGTGTAAGATAGATTGTTGAAGTATACGATTATTATCCCAAGAAGAATATATTCAATTCGTTCTTACTGTTGTCTTTTACGATTCAAAAGGTTAAGTAAAAGAACATTAAAATATTATTTTAAAAATAAAAATTTCATTCATTTAAGATGCTGTTTCTATTGCATCTGAAAAAATAAATAAATAAATATTTAAAAAAATCGTCTTTAACGATAATACATTAAATGTGAGATTCCTTATTAGATAAAATAATTGTTAAAAATAATATTTGTTTTTATAATGGTGGTGACATTAAACTTGTTGATGTTGTATGACTTTTTGATGATTGTCGTCGTTTCATAACTAATTCCATTGTAATTCTTTGTTTAATATTATTCCAAAGTTTTTTTGAATATAAAAATCCTAAACAAATAAATACACCTGGAAGTGAATTAATTATTTCAAATATAATCCATAACCATGTTTGTCGAATAATAAGTGCACCAATTAATAAAATCCATTGTAAACCCATTAAACATGCTAAACGAGTATAAATAAATATAAGATGATTATTATTATTATTATTATTTGTTGATGATGCACTTGCTAATTTTGCTATTTTATTTGATTGATGTATAGCTAAAATAGTTTTAATAAATAAAATAAATATAATTATAAGTAAACAACCAATTGGTACAAGAAAAAATAAAATCATTGCATTTATATTTGATATTGAACAAAATACATATCCATAATTTGGTGAAAATTTTGATTGTGGTTTTATAAATTGTATAAGACATGAAATAAATATAATTATTCCATTTAAACACCATATAAATATATTATATATAATTAAATAATATTTTTCTTTATGATTTTTTTCTTGTTGTACAATTTGACGATTAAATGTTGAATGAATATGTATTGCAATAATTAATAACCAAAAAAATGATGATAAATAAAAAAAATGTATTAAAATTGATGATATTAAACAAATTGTAGAATATTGTATAAGATCAGATGTTGAAAGAAATAATAATTGTCCAATAAATATTGATATTGAAAGAAATAAAAGACATTTACCAGGTAAATTATGTAATGAATGAATTAACCAAAATGCAATCATAAATATAATAAGACATACAAGAGATATTGAAGTACAAATTATTGTTAATATATTACGATAAAATGGAAATATTGGTTTTATTATTTTTTTCCATTGATCAGCACAAAAAATAATTTCATAATCATTTATAAATATATATTGTTCTCGTATTAAATAAATTGATTGATTAATAAGATATAAACTTCCATTATTAAATCGAATATATTGTTCTGATGTTTGAATTGGATATGAACATTTCATTGAAATAATTATATCTTTATTTGTATTTGTTATTGGTAAACATTTTTTTAAAAATAAATTATAAAGTTCACTAGATTTTTTACATTTATAACTTAATGAATAAATTATTTGAGTAGTTAAATTATTATTATTATTTAAATAATTTTTAAGAAGATTTGGATCAAATAATATTGATAATGGATGAACACGTTGTTTTGTTGGAGTTATACTTAAACGTAAAATTGGATCTAAACATGTTATTTTATTATTATTTATATTATTACATTTTGCACAATAAGGATTAGGATAAGTAACATTTGAAATCGTATCATAACGATAAGCAGTATTAGATAAAGAACAATTTCGTGCTAAATCAGGTGCAGTTCCAGAAGGACAACTGGCTGGTAGTGAATTTTTACAAGGTCGAATAAAAACTGATGGTTGATTACTACCTCTCTTACGTGGATATAGAATTGTTTTTGAACAATCTCTTGTTAAATTATGAATATAATAATTAGCTTGTTCTATTGTATTTAAAATTCTAGTATCAAAAATAGTTCCATTTCCATGACAAAAAGCTTTATATTCCCATGATTTAATATTTATATTACCATCATTATTACAATATGCACAATAATAATTTCGATAAGTTATATTTGTTTCTAAACTAGTAACTGGAATAAATAATAATGGATTATCTATAAATGTTTGTTTATTTAAATTTCGACAATAAATATCCGAATATGATCCAATATAAATTGGTAAACATTTCGTACGCATCCATATAAATAATGGATTAAATGAAGTTTTATTATCAAATGTTGGTGAAAGATAATCAATACATTCATAATTATTTGTAGTTGATAATTTTGAATGATGACAACAATCACCATATTCTGTACATATAGAATCACAAAAACAATTACGAGATTGAATTAAATCTTCATTATCTATTGATAGAGATATCAATGATGAATTTGAACAAGAATCTCGAATTGAACATTGTTTATCATCATCAATTGTTAAACAATTTGAAAAAAAAATAATAAGAAAAAGTATAAAAAAGAGATGATACTTCATTTTTAAGAATACCAATTGTTATCGAAATGTTTTTATTCTATTCAAATTGTGATCTTGTTAAATATCAAGTTTGACAATACATTCGTTATTTTTCATAGCTATAAGAGAGTAAATATTCGATTCAATATGGTATTTATCTTCTATTCATTTACCTGACAACAATAAAAATAAAAAAGAATAAAAGAAGAAAAAAAAGAAAAGATTATATTGGCTTAGTTGTTACGTCTCTCTTTTCTAACAATATTTTCTCAAAGTTAATAACTCCATTTATCAAACAAAAAAAAACTTACAGTAAAGAAATAAAATACATAAAAACATATGCGGTTTTTAATAATGAGATGATTATTTAGTATTAAGTATATATGAAGACATTCACATATGAATTTATGAGGAGATATTTTAACAGAAAACAAATTATGCGCACATAAACGAAAGCAAGCATATAATTATATCTACATTTTTTGTTTAGTTTAAATTAATAGGAAAAATATTCTCTATTTATATAAGCTAATCAAGCCTTTTTTTGTATGATTACTAATATTAATATTTTATCATCCATTTGTTGTATGTGTTTATAATACTAAAAAACTACATGATATTAGTTATTATTCTACCACCATTGGTAAATAGCAAATGGATTATTATTGTCTTTTATGATTTTGTTGGTGTCTATATCATGATCGATGACGAAAGGTGTTAAATCTTATCGATCATTTATACTGAAATTTTAGGCAAACAATCATTTTATCTTTACTGCTACTGCAATAGTTGAATCTGTTATTTGCCAATTAAAATTTGTTTAAGGCAAAACCATTATATTTTACAACTAAAGATAAATCATCATAGATTTATGAATCAGTATAAACAGAAAAACTACTACAATCTGCTATCGAATTTTGAGAGGATATTTAATTATCATTGTATATCCAAAATAATTAACCGAACAAAATACAGTAAAACGTCCCTTAGATGGGCACCTACGGGACTTTTTCAAATCGCCTACCTTACGGAGGTGCCCGCGTTATAGAGGTTTTTACAGATACCAATCACAATTGTTTTCCGCAACCTGCATCGCAGAGTACCCATACATATATGTTACTAAACTACCTTTAGACCTTCGACTATGCCTAGTATTTTACTATAATCATCTGATGCCGTCTCTTCGTCTAAGTTTATGTTCTAGTTTCGTATCTACAACTAAGCTTTTCGAAAAAATTCTCGTGAAAGTATAATTTCTTTGACAGTTTCTAGTGCTTTTCCTGAATCAAGTATCCTAAGAGTGGAATATTTTTCGCTCTTTGCGCCACAAACCACGGGAACAGTTTCGTCGGTCTTGTGCCCAACTCGTCTTGCAGTTTGCCTTTGATCCCGTTGTTTGTATTCGTCTTTTCTTTGAAGAATATTGTACACAACATCCTTTAGTACCTTTCACTTCTTACATAATTTGCGCTATGATAGTCCAACTCCATTGAGATAGTGGCTGATCAATTCGATTATCTCATCAAGCGTAATATAGTGAGTGACACGATGTCATCTCTCATTAATTTTAAAGAGTAATTTTGAATAACACGACTATTTATACTCTTTTTATCACTGACGGTAAATTTAGAAATGTACAGATGAATTATTTCTTTGTTATGTCAGACTAACTTTTCTCTCTCCTGTTCTTAGAACAACAAAGAGCGACGAGAAGAAAAAGAACAGTGGACTGATTAAAATATTCACTATATGTGCCCATACAAGAGATTTAATAATACAGTATGACCCAAAAAATAGTGCCCACTCTCAGAGGTCGGAGGTGCCCTTGTTAGAGAGGCTCACTTCCAGCAAAAATCTGTCGGTCGTTCCGCCGAATGCCCACACAAGCGAGGTGCCCTTCTTATAGAGGTGCCCATATAGAGAGGTTTTACTGTATCTCAAGTCTCACAGAAAAGAAATACCCAAGACTACTCAATACTGGAAACCATGGACTCTTATTCTCTCGACTGAAGGAAAGGTGATACGAAAAAAAATGCATTGGTTTGTGTCAGGATCAAAGGTTAAAAGTAAGAAAAAATATCGACATAGAAAATCTCATGGACTATACGATAGAGGCACCCATAAGATCTAGAGGACTATATTATAGTGGCATCCAGAGGTCCTCAAGTCCCATCATACAGGGGTACCTATAGGTCCTTAGATCGTATTTGCATAGAATGAAGATTAATAAATCTTGATTGTGTCAGTTAATTACATTCGAATGTGTTGGAAAATCAATTGATGATGTATGTATTTGCTCACATCATACAACAATATCGTTATTTATAGTGAATAATTCATTACTTTTGAACTAGGACAGATATTATAAAGATTATTGAATTAAACTCCCTCATATCAGAAAACAAATAATCCTACATTTCCGATGTTTAATTGAAATAGTGATTAATCAGTTGTATCGGTTTCATCGTTAGAGGAATTAGAATATCGCATAGAAAGCTTCAACAAAATTTTCTCTATCTTCACGGATAGTACAAAACAATATTCTATATTTCATCAGTCTTCCATTAATACTATGATAATAAAATTTTGATAAAAACTGTTTGTTATGATACAAGACAACAATAACAAGAAGTACTATTTCAAAGGAAAAGCTGGATGAATATTTTTTGAAATTTTACCTACATCTTCAGATTTTTTTTCTCGTATATGTCAGTGTGATAAAAACATAATTTTTGTACGTGTAGTCACACGTCTAGTAAATAAAGTGAACGGAAACTTCTTCACGTTTGATCACTTGAGCCTCTACAATGGTTGCTAAAATACAAATCAAAAATTTAGCTTAGAAATATACACATAAATATCTGATTTTGACGATTAAAAATATTCAAATCTTGAAAATAAATAACAATAGAAATATTTTCACGAAAAAAATTGATCAAAACATTAAGAAATAATTGCATAAAAACGCATTAAAGTTAGATATTTACATGATTGACATACATTTGAAATAGAATGAACGTGAACATATTCATAGAATTAACTTTTTTGACGGTTGTATAACATTTGCGTGCCGATAATACCACACACGAGAGTTACGCGCAAAATTAAATATTTTACCTTTTTTTTCTGTGTTAAGTGAATACAAGTTCTGAAATTTCATTAATCATTCTGTTAGTCTGACTACAGTGTTTCGCTATCGATGCTGGAATTGAATTAAATGAACAGAGATCATTCCTCCCAGAAATACAGCTGAACATTCAAACTCACTTGAGATACCACACATGAACGTTCGATCCGCGTTAAAAACAATACTCATATAAAAACCTATATGCACTCTGCATACTCACATTCACAGGTCAACACTTGATTCAGGAAATACTTGATCAAACTCACATATTCTGAAAGACTTTTGTCTGGAAAACTAATACGCTAACACCGATACCTCGAATGCTGGATGGATCATTAGGACAGTAGCATCAGCATCAGCATCAGAAATGCTATTGACAACACCCGAAGTGATGCTTGTAGGATGTCAGGTTACGCCATAACAGTCTTGGCAGTGCCTTCAATATCAAAATGATGCAACTAGCATCCTAGGTAATAGTCCAACATACCAAGATGATACACTTTGGATTATGAGTGTCGATACCTGTATTCTGATTCTTCATGCAAAATTTATTTCTTCTAAAAGATGAAGCTCATCAGATAATTCATGAATAAGGTCTTCATCTGAGTTGAGCTTCTTCAACAGTTCACCTTAAATCGGAAAGGCTCTTTGAACACTATGTAATCTACATTCAACTGTTTAAGCAGAGTAGATCACTTTAACGAACAACTTATCATTTGTGAACTTTTAGCGAACTATTCAACTCCTACGGCACATTAAAATTTCGCACTTGTATCCATGCAGACACTCTCCATATACACCTCATAGAGTAGTTGATGAATCTTCGGCAGATTTTTCAACTTGACATAGAAAGATCCAAATATTTCATTTTGCGCACGACAATATCGCGCGCGGAAGTGTCATTGCCATATATCATACCAAACAACTTTTATCGAAATTTTATTACTATAATATTAGTGAAAAAGTGATAAAAGATAGCAGAAAAATACTATGTTATGTCTCTAAAATGATTCATTGCAATCGATACTGCCTCTTCGTTAGTATACATCCAGTAAGTATAAATCGAAATATGACGAGCGAGGAAGAACTATTAACGACATCATCAAACATTACATCATCACATAATCTTCTGTACTACTTCGACATGTATAAAACTTAGTGAATGTTCATCAAAATGTTAAACTTGAATGAGATTAGTCATTATAAGATATTTTCATGTATAAATCTTGGAAAACATTTTCAACGAGTAAAATACATGTTATTAAACATTCTTTAGTATACTTCATTTTAGTCATATAAATCGATCAATCAATTGATTAGATTTCTTGATTATTATCAATCAATATTTATCGAAAAATCTCTTATTATTCAAAATGATTATGTAAATTTATTTCTTAGCAAAAAAACACATATCCACTTCTCAAATATTTACCTAAATATCAAAAACGTATTAAAATAAAAACTTTATGTACTTGATTCGATTATATGATTAGAAATAGTTTTTGCTATTGCGGTGAGCAGTTTCAGATATTGGCTATCTCTTTATTATTATCCAATAGAATATCAACACAGAAAAAAGCAAATAACTAAAAGAAGATCGTCTCACAACATTCTATTTTCCTACACTAGAAATGAACTTATAATGCTCTTCAGGCGAGCGAAGAATATTACATGTTAATGTTACGTATAAATCATAAATGACTCGAAAATAAAGTCTACGAAGAGTTTCTCCATTCATACGTGGCACAGTAACAATGACGATGAATAATACTCGAAATTAATCTTATCTGTTTAGTATGACTAATATTTATTTCTATAAAATTGAAATAACATTTATTTCATCATTAGTTTTTTTAAAGTTTCTAACAAAAAACCTTCTTTTTATCATATATACAAGAGATTCTAATGTTTTCATTGGTTGAAAAATTAATGACATATCAATTTAGAGAGATAAGAGTATAGTAATAACATTTTATCCATTGGAATATTATCCAACAAGAATAAATCTTAGCAAATCAAGTATTGAAACATGATTGTTCAATTACAATATGATAAAACAATGATTTAGCATTTATTAGAAACTAATATTACTCATCATTACTCATTTTTTTTCTTCCCTCTCAAATATGAATCAACGGAAAAAACCCTGAAATCATTTGTTTTTCTTCCGTCCTCTTCCTTTCTTTATTCTTACTGGTGAATAGACGCAAACATATAAAGTTTTTTCTTTTCATTCTAGTCTGTATTCGTCTTATTTCACAAGTCGAATATATACTAAATAGAAGACAAGAAGAGGGACACAAATCTATTAATTAACACGTAATAAAAAATATATCATCAATTGTGAATAATAAAATCTTCTTTTTTTTCTGTTAAATAAATATCCAAAAAAGTTAATATCAAAAGAGAAAAGGAAGAGAACTGGTAGAAACCATTTAGTTTTTTCCAATTTCAATAATACACGCATATATATTGGTTCTTTTTTATATTGATATAGAATTATAACACATTATGAAACAACGACGATTACGAAAAAATCAAAATAAAACAAGTAAGAAAATTTAATAATTTAATCTTTTATAATTCAAATTTATTTTTATTAGAACGAAAAATACATAAGAAAGATATTGTTAATATTGAATTAGATATAAAATGCAGGTAATATTAATAACAAAATATTAAAATTGTTTTCAAAAAAAATCTTTGTAGTTGTTTACAATCGACATCAAATGATAATGCAAACATACAAGTATATCAATCATTTTCTTAAGGTTTTATTTATCTATTTATTTCATTTAGTTTGCTCGTCGTTATCTTCAATGTCAAAGTGCAATGTCTATTCGTTTTATTCGTTTATTCATTGAAACAATTTTACCTTATTCACCAATAATGAAAGTAATTATTTATAATAAAACTGTAAATTCAATTTCTTTTGATTCTTTTATTTTTAGATATCTATATTTGATATAAATGATCAATTATTAAAAGATTCAGTTCGTCTTAATTCATTAAAACATACTTTTTCTCCAACAACATTTCATCATATTCCTCTTCGTTTTACATTAATAAATACTACAACATCTTTTGCTAACTGTTCTTGTTTATCACCATTATTAAATGAATATGATTTATCATCGTCATCATCACCAACAATAATTCAACAAGAAAATATCGATAAAATACTTTCAACATGTAAATTGACTCCAAAAAAATCATCAATTCTTTCCAATCAATTTTATAATTTTACAGAAAATATTAATCTTCTAACTCCTCAAGCTATATTTAACGGATATAAACCTGATGAAGCATTGATTAATCATATAATATCAGAATTTGGTGAAATATGTCCACCTTTATCAAAATCAAACGAATATTATTTACCGACAAAATATGTTTATGATATATCGTCAGATATGCCTCTTGATCTAAGTATAAAACGTTCTTTATCAACATCGTTTAATTCACACTCTTCACAATCAAAATTTATGAAAACTTAATTTTATGATGATATTTTTGCTTTTTAACATAGCAGTATGTATGATTATATTTTTATGCAAACAAGATAATGAAATCAATTTATTCTTTGCATAGTAATCAGAGACGACGATATATATATTTTAAGTTATATGATCTTTTTCTCCTTACTTAAATAAAAAGCGAAATATGCTCAGATTTTTGAATCTTTCAAAAATCTTGTTATATCATTGAGAACTATTTATTATTGTAATAAAGAAGTTTCGATAGTTATTTCTCTATCATAAAGAAATTACAATGTAATGTTGAAATCTACTAACATACAAATAAGAAATTCATCAGTATTATTGTGTAATTACGAAAATTTCAAAATGTCTTCAACTTCCTGTGAATGAATAAAGATTAGATATATAGAAACAGAAAAGTTTGTTTCGAAACAAAAACAATATTCAGAAGTTTTAGTTTTTATCATATTTGCTTAGTAATTACTGAAATTCTCACGATAATTCGTTAAAATTCTTTTCACATACTAGTACTTTCTGAAATAATTGAAAAAAATTAAAACTGATTTGATGGGTATTTCCCTTAATTTTTCGAAAACTTTCTTATTGAATCCTAAGATTTATTACACTTTCTAAGGAAATTTTGTTTTTATATTTGAGCAGAGACTGAAATTTATCCAAAATTTTAACGTAATTCAATGAATTCTTGTTTCTTGGTTGAGGTTCAGATAAATGAATTTGCATCGATTAAATTATCAACTAATATTTCACTGGTTGATTATCGTTTATTACTGTTTTGCGCGGTCAAATAATCACTGATGTAAAATGCATACACAATTCTTCTATTTTGTTTATCTCATAGAATTTTTCTACAAATGCTTGTGACTGATATGCAAATCCACAGTGAGCAGTGACTAATCATATTTTGAGTGAATAGTCAGCGCTCAGTAAATCGATTCTAATTCCTTCAAAGTCTTATGAAAGAAAGATTTAAGAAATACTAGTTGATATGCCTCGGCTTGTTCTACAACATGCAATATTTGGTTTATCATTCTACATAGACCACTTCATTCGACAGAATTCTTTAGTTTCGTAATTATTTTGCTGTTAACTTTTATTTTTAGGTATTCTATTAGATTAAGTTAAATCAGTAAAGTGGTGCTGAAACTTCAGTATTGACATAAAGACAGCTAATATTAGAGCACTAGTTCACTACTTATAAGTCATCTAATATCACTTCTTTTATTTAAACATAAAGAAAAAAATGATGATAGAATATAACCAATTAATACCATGATTAAAGATAAAATTGCAAATTTGAAATTAATTGTAGAAGTATTCATGGACCTAATTTAATTGATATTATATTTCTTGAAAGTATTTTTTTATACTTCATTTAAACGTCGATTGACTTTGAAAGATATCTAATGAAATCATTCTGGAAATTTTTAATCGAATTGCTACTACATAATGATAGCATAAAGAAAATGTCATTTGGAAGGAACCGTCGGACTTAACAGACCAAAAAAATTTCGAGCAAGTCTTATATTGAAACAGAGTATGTAAAGTATTGATTCAATTCATTAAGTAACAATAAACAACTATATATAGGATAATTCCAAAAAAAAAAAACCCACTTTACGTAAGCTAAGAATAGAAAAAAATTGGCCCGTTTAGGCTGAATGTCTCCTCCAAGGGACATTCTCTATTCGTGTGAGTAGAAAGAAAATTTTTTTTTAAACTATAACATAAACATACTGAAGGTTCAGAACCTCTGTTGTAGTGGTTAACTTTCGCTCATTGTCAGAAAAAGTCTCCTCGGCTCTAAAGGGTTAAAATTAAAATTTCGATTCTGATAACGTCCCACATCGGCCAATAAAAAGAAAAACGGAGAGAAACGACAACTGTATATGGTCTCCATGTACTAAGCCAGTAAATGATCGTGCTTGTTCGACTTGAGCGGAAGCCCTCACCCATGATTCTAGTGAAATACGGCACGTATTTGACTGTATACGGCCATAAAGACGCCGCATCTCATCGTATATGGCAGCCGAATTCAATCATCTGGGTAATAGACCGTTTTACGTTGTCTATATATGAAGGAGATTAAAAAAAGTTGCTGTATATCCAATAAATTTTTGCATCAATTGTCTTTATCAATTGCGTCCAATCGACACATTTATACATTTGAATAATAAATATTAATAGTTATCAGACATCGACGAATGTGTAATTTTAATGAAATATTTCCATCACTTTCTATTTAAACATAAATAATTTTTAAAAACTGGAATGTCTTTTATCAGCAATCCGTCTTAGCGTTTTAACTATAAAATTTGTAGATTTTGATAAATATAAAAAATAAATTGCAATTATTAGTATTGGAGGGGAATAGAAAAATATTCCCACAAGCGTTCTTTTTGCTTTTCATTGGGAATGGGAAAAATAGTAGTCACTTACCCACTAGTCACTTTTTTGTTATCACTGATTGACGTTATCTATTGGATACAATTCGTATATTCATTTATTGTATGATGTAATAGAACGAAAGAAAAGGAGTATGGGTTTTTTTCTGTCATATGAGTGACGTGCATCAATGATAGAACGCAAAAGTGACTGCTATTTTTTCTATCCCTATTCTTTTTATGTGATCTACGTTGAATCCAGTAGATTTCATTAAAATATTTATTTAAAGAAAAGAAAAAAATGCTGTCAATATATCTTTGTGACAATTTCAGATTATTTATGAATCATTGAGAAAACACTTGCTGTTTGCTATGAACAAAATAAAATAGATGTTAGCAGAGCTTCAATGATAATCGATGATTTTCAGTGTTCATTTTGGCAAGATCCAACTATAATTCCTAATGTTTCTGTTAATATAAAATAACAAGAGAGGGCATAATGGCTGTATCTTTAAAACTATGGGCTTTTGTTATCAATAGATAATTTCATCGTTTTGGATAAATCTATCAATTCTGAAAGATGAAGTTTATAGCAGACTCTCTTTGGCATGAGTATCATAAATTAATCCATTCAGTTTTATTGCATCAAAAAAGCTACGCTTATTTTATAATTATTTTTCACAATATAATTAAATAAAAATTGGTACATAATCTTTTGAAATGTATCAATAAAAAATGCTCTTGAGTCCTTTCAAACATTCTGTTAAGGAGATATACAGTCGTTCGTTGAGAAAGTTTTGGAACGTTCTCAGATTTCCTTTAAAAAACTAAACCACAGCAGAAATAATTTGAAACTTAAAAGAGTAAATCAAAAGATTTACGAAGAAAAAATACTTGCTAAGAAACAAACAAGAACTTCATCATTGATTTCAGAAAATGCTTGTAAATCTCTCTAATTACACGAAAATTACGATAGTTATGAAAGTTTCCAAAAAAAGTTTTTAACTTCATATCAGGGTGACCAGATCAAAATTTGAAAAATCAGAAAGATCCATTTTTTACAAACTTATTCGTATTATGCTAAGATGCTAGCATCGGATACTCTATTGAGTTTGTGTTAAATGAACTATATTTTATTTTCAAACCTTTGCCAATATAAACAAACACAATAAACGAATATGTAGTTTAACTAATACAAAAATCAATAAGATGTATTGAATATAAAACTCTTTTGCTATATTAAAAACGTGTTCACGAAAAAAAGTACAAAAAAAAACAAAACATATATGCATTATGTAGATTGTGAGATTCAACGAAACGAAAACAAGTTCTATAACATCATATTAATATAATTATTCATATTTTTCGTTTTTTCGAGCGTGTTTCAATAAATCTTTTTGGGATAATATACCCAGGTCGATCAAAACGGAGTCGTTTACAATACGTTTTCGGAACGTAAACCGTGACAAAACGGTGGCTTTACGGCCGAAAATGAACCGTTTCGCCCTGTAATCACGGGTACAGTTTTACGGCATCGTAAACACG
Organism: Macrotrachela quadricornifera; assembly: GCA_022393335.1. Classification (NCBI taxonomy): domain Eukaryota; kingdom Metazoa; phylum Rotifera; class Eurotatoria; order Philodinida; family Philodinidae; genus Macrotrachela; species Macrotrachela quadricornifera. Next base: position 10,229 of record JAJEKB010008464.1, on the reverse strand, counting down.
CTGTATTCTTCTCCAAAACGGTTATTATACGGCTATGTACGGATTCGAAACGGGCTGTATTACTGTGCTCGGTATTACGGTCAGTATACGGACCGTATCGTTCGACCTGGGTATGTACTTAAAAAATTGTTCATATGAATAATTTCCATTCACTTGAATTTTAAGTTCAGCACTGACTAATTCTATATTCATTTGGTTTCGATAGTCGGACCACAGATGTTTCATATGATTAAAGATAAATTCTACAAATGAATTTGAACATGGAATAGAAAAACTATAGGATATTATATTTTTTAAATGTGGTGTTGAATTAGAATTAATATTTAATATATATGCCCACAAATGATCAGATCTTATGAAACCTTCATCTTGTTTGTTTAAGAATAAAAAATCATCTTTATAATCATTGTCGTCGAATGTAAGATTTGGATGATAAATTTTCAATGTAGAAAAATGAATTGTTTTACTTGAAATATAAGATTTCACTTGATCACTTAATTTGATATTTTTCTTTTTGTAAATTATCAAATATGCATTTGATGTTACAAAACTCGCTATATAGTTCATCTTTATCTAAGTCATGTATATGAACAACGTCAGCAACATCAATAACATTTTTCCAAGTAAGAAAATCAATTGATTGTGAACTAAAAAATGATAATTTTTCATAAAAATCTTTATCATTTTCAAAATGAGATCTTAATATATTTAATAACTGTATTTACAAATGAATCAAACATTTTCATTAATTGTTCACTTTTAGCTTCATCAATTTCTTTTATATAATTTAACACTACATGAGTGTTATTGCCATAATATTTGTCAGACAATTTTGATATAATTTATTGATTAAATTAGTAATAGTATAATGACGATCAACGGCTGTTGCATACGAACGTTGTAATTGTAATTCAGCTTTTTGAATTTCAACATGAACATTTTAGTAGAAAGTATAAAATGCAATGTCCTTCATCGTTGTTGAAGAAACATTTTAACAGCTGTTGTGCTTTTGTTATTGCTGGCTCATTAAAAAAGAACAGTTTTAATGGATCAAAATTTTCAAGCAAACGATTGATAGATAAAAGTAAACTTAACCATCTAACTGTTATATGTTTGAGTAAAACCTAAAAAAACTAAGTTCCATAAATGCTTTCATTAATTTTGATATAGTTTCTAATCAAATGACATACATTAAAATCGGTTTGTACAAAATCAAAATATGCTTTTGGATTTTCCACTCGTTTGGATGATGGTGAAAAATAAGAATATAACTTGCACAGAATTGTTTCAATATTAACAGTTAAAACTTCATGTCCTGATTTAACTGAGTTGTGTAATACATGAGCAAAACAATTACCTAAATACGAATATAGAAATGCGTATATTAAATAAAATTTTATAAAAGAATTATGACAATGACTTTTATATATTCACCTTTAACAAGATGAGATACTTTGTCTTGTAATAATTTGAAAACTGAGTGATATTCTCCGATATTAACGTTTGCATTATCAGCACCATAACTAGTTAAATCTTCAAGTTTTAAATTATAATTATCAATAATTTGACATATATTTTTGACAATATCAACAGCAGCTTCATTTGGATCATTAATACACTCAATAAGTCCTATATAATCAAATAAAACTTGATTAAACGTGACTAAAAAAATAAAAAAATTTAAACGACATGAAACAATTACCTCGACTAACACCTAATTTACTGAAATATTGTACTACCAATGGAAACATTTTACAAGCACCTCGATTTGATGCATCAACAGATAATGAATAAAATCTTGATTTTGATAAATCATTAAGTACTTTATTGGTGAAAAAAAGACTGAGAACATTACATGTAATCGCTCGTGCTTTTGTTCGACCACATGAGATTGATTTAGCTAATGATGACGAATCAAATATTGTTTTAAGTAAATCAACTGTACATTCTTGAGATCGATAGCTGTGACCATGTTTTACACAACGAAAAACAAGTACACATTCAGCTGCTAAAATTTGATCTAATTCATGTTCTGGAGTCATAAATTCTGTTAATAAACATCTATTTGTAAATGATTGCATAGATTCTTTATGTACATTGCTATTCATATGTTTAGTAATAACTGAATTTTCATCGCGATGTACTTGTTCCAACCACAACGAATATTTCCTGTTTGATAACCAAGTTTTACGAAAAATTCCTTTCTTTCTCTTTTCTTTTCTTTTCGAAAAGATGTTGGCACAGTTGGCACTTCACAACTATTTTCTTCATTTTCGATCATATTAACGTCATTCATCAGATAATTTTCTATTTATTATATGATAAAATAAGATCGTTGAAATACAAAAAAAGAAGAAATTTATTCAAAAAGTTCAACCCATTAGTTATCTATATAATTTAGAAACTGCGAATGATTAATAGAAATGAAAGATGGCGTTACATTCATTTATGATACTATCGAATTACAATCATACTTGATGTCACTGAAAAAGCTGCGAGATAAGAAGTTTTGGAAAATAAAAAAATCATTAAAACTTTCTAAAATCAGAAGAATGCTCCAAAATCAGAAGATCAGAAGAAAATCAGAAACAAGTTCAAAATTCAGAAACTTTCCTGACTTTTCAGAAGATCGGGCCACCTTGTTCATATCGATTAGCTCGTGTATCTCGACTTGGTGTAGATGAAAATAAGATTAATTATTTTGTCGATCCAAAATATTGCATTGATACGAAAAAGGTGGAAAAAAATATTTTGTGTGAAGAAATTATTCTCGTACTGGACAACATGTCATCGGCTAAATCTAAATGCTATAGTATTAGTGATGTAGATCTGAATTTGATAGTTCAATATGTCGAGAAACGTCGATCAATTAAAGGTAAATATTAAAGAATGTCTTACAAGTTCTAGAAATCATTTTAGAACTTGCCAAACAGACTTGATCTGATACATTTTTCGCTTATATTAAATACTGCTATTTAGAAAAATTGGCTTTCACGATCCACTTGCTGAAGAATTGATGCTTTTAAAAAATGAATTCGTTTTATTCGAGAAAACACGAAAAGTAAGTTGTGTAGAGCTATTAGTTATTTCTGGTGTAGAATCTATCAGAGTATGTTTCGGTAGTTCAGTCAGTATTTATCAAGCAGAAGTTTAGTATACGAAGGCAATATTCACAAACTCTTATTTTTGTTTTCTTTGCAAAATTTTGTTCTGACACATTATAGATACTGTGCATTGCTGATTTTAATTTAAGTTGTGCGATCAAGTGATATTTTGAATATTGTTGAGACAAATTAAACTTGAACTCAACTAATCTTATATAAACTTAGGATGTAAGGAATGCCTGCCATTCTTTTTTTATATTAAAATTCTTCTGCTTGTTCGTGTCAAATTCATAGTTCTAATACAAACGTATGTTTTTTGAATCAATGAAATGAAATGAGAAATTTATGTTTATTTTTTTTTCGTATTTATTAATTTTTGTTTTTTTTGAAGGATCGTGATAAACTCATCCACGACATGGAAAAAATTTTACTTGGTGATAATATTAAAACAACGCAAGGATTTGAAACGGCCTTAAATTATGCTAAAAATAAAAAAGGTAAATATCACATTTGACATAATTGTAACTTCAATTATCAATCAAGTTGAAGATGCAATTGAACTTGGCATAAGTGTTGATTTAAATGATCTTGCTGTACGTGTTGTACAAGCATGTTTTTATGGTCAAACACTTATTGCCTTTGACAAAATAATAATGGAAAATCAAAATCAAAATATGAAATTTTTTCTTCGAAAATGCATCGATGAACTCTGTAGGTTTTCGTTTTTTCTTAAAATAAATAATATTCTCTTCTTTTATTATAGCGACATTGGAAAAAAATCATCCAGAGATAAACCATGAATTTGTGGTACAATTCGTACAACTCATGTCGAAGATCATAATGAACCAACTGTTATAAAAGGGAATTTTTCTTATTTCTTCTGTTTATTTTCCTCTATCTGTATCTTGTTATTTTTCTTGTTAATAAAGTCAGATGCTCGACTATAGTCAATATCATGTCACTAAATCTTTAGCTAGCGTCAATCTAAGTCTATTATTTGAAGACATTATAATCCTGAAACTCGATGTACTATCAACATTTCATTCGCTGCAATATATTCGACTAAATGAATAGCTAAGAATATCAGTTTATTGATCATTTTCTTTAAATTTTATTTTAAACACTTGAGAGTATTTCAAAACTAACTATCAAAATAAACGAGATTATGTATCAATTTTATAAAACAAATTATTTCCAAAAAGTGATCTTAGAAAAGATTTTGATTTATCTTTAGAATTACCACCTGATGGTCATGACAGAATAGAACGAGATGTTCTTTTATATGAACATCATTTTTGCCTTGAAAACCGTCCAGATGATCACCTATTGAATTAAACAAATTCAATACTTTATAGAATAGATTAATTCAGCTTTTCTTCAATGGATTTCTAATCAATATTATCTAAGAATGGTAGCACTTCTTCAACAATTCTTAGAAGCATTGGCTTTATCTCTTCATTTATCTTCAGATTATTTCAAATCAATATTTGAAAAAGCAATGGTGTCAATGCGTCCTGTGTTTTATCCAGCTGAACCAATTGTTATTGACCACGGTCAACCAGGTTGTAGTGCATATACTGATTAGGAATGTTTTACAATTCTTTCTCAATCGAATCAGTTCGGTCTTCAAGTACTAAAAATTAAAGGAGAATGGATCAATACATCATCTATTCATAATACATTTCTTGTTAATATTGGTCATTGAATGCAAAGATGAAGAAATGATCAATTGAAATCAACTGTTGTTACTGGAGAATATTTCACAGAAAGATATGATCAAACCTCTCGTTATTGAGAAAAAGATTATTCGTCTATGTGATATATCAATAGTCGTTTTTTCTTAAGATTCTCAAGAAAAGATCTATTTGAAAATGTCGATATTGATCGAGAGAATAATTGTTATGATTTAATGTATTAAAGAAAGATTTTATTCTTCACATGTTTGATTGAAATGTTTCTGATTAGTATTGGATTCTATTACCCACGGAAAAAATTTTCAACAAATACCGCGGTTATTGCCGGTTTATCAGTTGCAGCTCTAAGCGGTTATTTCACACCGCAACCAGTTCCATTGAACCATTTGATGATGTTCATACTAATATCAAATATAACAGTCTATGAGATAACGGATAAAAAATCTTATAGATTAATATATTTCATTTACTAGTAGATTTATACGAATCTTAGAATTACTAATAATTTATACCATATTCAGAATTTAATCAAACTTTCTGAAACGTTCACGTTGATAATGAAATGTATATGATTTGTAAAATCCTATTTATGGTTTAAAGTCACAATTATTAACGTATAAACGCAAGCTAATTTAAGAAAATCCTTTCTGGAGAAAATTCTAATTTTACTAGAATCTATGACTTTTAAACCGCAGTATCGTGCGGCACTGAAAAGTCAATTTACTTGAAACATATTATTGTAATTCAATATATATGTAGATCTATATGTCAAAGCATAGATGAGACCTACTATTTAATGCGCGTATCTCAATTATTTTAAACAAAAAGATAGATTTAGATGTGTATATTTTTACATATGAACTTCTTATACTACCTCGTAAATACTACTATAAATACTCATCTAAATGAAATCTGACTAATATTTTTAATACGTATACATGCTTATCTTTAGCTTAATATAATCGTAACTGTATGCTACGTTTATTCAAATCTGATATAATTCTGAAATGTTTTCTGTAGTTCGAATTTTAGAACAATTTTTTTTAATCACACTTTATTCCATATTATTATATAAAATGAACAACTAAAGCCATGGACGCATTAGAAGACCCCGGGTCTTCTATTGTGTCTTATCGTTCGCAAGTTAAAAGAGGGGTCTTCTATTATGTCCCTAAAAAATGTCATATTTTGTGATAGTCCCAACGACAGTTTCTCAATTTTATGCTTTTTTGCCCAATTCATCATCGATAAATGAGTTTATCTTACTTAACAGACGCTCGTATAATAAAAAAGGAACAGATGATATTTTCAGTGCAAAAAAGAAATTTTGGTAAGGAGATTGTTCTCGGAACACTACAAACAACATATCGTAAAACCTTGGCATGGTTTATAATAGGGGTATTTTTCTTGCTTATGTTGCGATTTAACTGGTATAGATGGAATGCGTTCACAGTGAAATATACCACGATCTGAGTTATTAGTTTATAGCTGATTTGAATGAATGTGGTTGTCCACTGAGACACAGTTTAGAGATAAAAAACTGTTGAATCGACATTGAGAGTGCTTTTACGATCGTTTATGTCTATTTCAAACAATACTTTTGTATCTTTTTGCGATAAGAAATCCGCTCTCATGTATAGAAGCCGTATTTCATATAACACGACTCAATGCATGTCTTCGGAGATACGTTCTTTCCAATTATGAACGACCTCTTCTTTGATAAGAACTTGCCCCAATTTCTAGAAGAAAGTCTATAGATAGAACATCGTTTTAAGTAATATATAACGACATTTCACTCAATACGCTCTCATTTCAGAAAGATCTCTTCGTGTGTGACATGTCTGTGTGAGTATCGCGTTAATGAGGTCACATATAGGTAGGAACAAATCTTTCCTGTAGAAAATCTTAAAAGTTTCTTGAAAATATAATCCAAATGAGAAGTAAAATGATTCCAACGCACTTTCTTTAGTAAAGAAACGCATTTTCTAATTAACTGCCCTTTCTTATTAGTTTTGTCTCATGGGGTGTCCAACTTAGAATTGACGCATTGCTAAGACGAAGGCAGCAAAATATTGTTCATGGTGAACTTAGAAATTGATATGTACATTAAAGCTAAAATATCTCAATAACTTGCACAAAATTATTTTGAAAAATCAGTTTTCAGAGGGGGTCTTCTAAACCGTCTTTTGCATCGTTTGTTCAAGGGGGGTCTTCTATTATGGGGGGGTCTTCTAATATAGGGGGGTCTTCTAATGTGTCAATGGCTTTAATATAGATATAGAATTTATTAATGTTTGATAAGAAAAAAATATTTTATTTTTATTTGTGCAATGATCACCTCACAATCTATTCTACGTCTTAGATAAAAGAAAACAAAATTTTATTTCAACCAGTTTTTTCAAGCTGATCATGTTGATATATATCGAAATTCTACTGAAATATCATTATGGACAAAGTGCATAAAAAATCTAGATATATAAGAAGACTATATTATTCAGAATCATGATATATTTTGTAAAAACCGCGTCTAGCTGCGGTGTTTACTTAACCCTTTCATAGCGATGTGACCCACCGATGGGTCACGCTATAATTTTAGAAGAAACTATAGAAAAACACTTTCTTTTGCCCTTTTTTAGGCAGGAACTACATATAATGTGCCATCTTTTTGCCTCTTGTAATTTTTGAGTCTTTTATTTCATAGCCAAGTGCCTTTCGTTAAAATAATCAAGACAAAAAAATTTATTACAATCAGGACAGAAAGTTCTTATTTTCTTTACCGGCGTTGCACTTGCTTCTCTTGATTGCTGTTGCCTAATCTTCTCATAGCAACCAACACATCTTCTTCGGACATCACGTGCATATCCTTCAATTTCTTCAAGTTTGTGATCTTCCAATTTACGTTTCGTTTGGCTTGTTGAACGTTCTTTCGGACCAGATTTTACATTCTCGTATGGCATGCCAAGGAGTACAGACCGCACAAGACTTTCACGAAACTGTAGCATTGTCATACGGCTTGAGTCATCATTTTCTTTGTAAATCAAATAAGCATTCACTATTGACACTCCAAATATCATCTCAAACGCTAATTTGTGGTACCATTTTCTGGACCGTCAAAGGCATATGTAGTATGCTGATAACTGGTCTGAAAAATCTTTACCTTGTTTTCCTTCATTGTAATCGAGAACAACTAGTGGTTTCATAATGCGTTGATTGACTTTATCGGTTTTTCTAGTGTTTACCAGCGTTGCCAAATGTGATGGCTTTGTGGATATCATCAAAACCTCTGGTCTATCTTTCAATTTGATCAGTTTTATGCCGTTACTACTCTGGAGACCATAAACTTCACCACGTTTGAACTTTTTCTGAACAACTCCATGTTCCAATGAGATAAATATCATTTCGCAATAAACTTTCTGCAAGAGAAATACTTGTAAAGAAGTTGTCAACCACTACAGTTTGATGACATTCGAGAAGACCGTCTGCCAAATCGAGAACGACAGTTTGAGCGAGCCAGAGACGTAAATTGACTTGAATCTAGTTCTCAATGTATCTAAAAAGTGTTCTCACCTTGAACAACCTGTCTTGGTCTGCATGCGCTTCTTGGTTGTTCGAAAAATGAAAAAATTTGACAAGTAATTCAAATCGGTCTCTTGAAAACGTATTTTGAATGACTTCAGATCCAAACAACTTGCTTTTGCTCCAGTATTAATCTATTCCTGGCATTTGTACTAGTCCCATTTCAAGTATAATTCCTAGAAATCTGAACATTTCTTCATTAGTAGTTGGCCACCACCAAAGAGTTTTTGACCGTTTAGTAAACTTTTGTGTTTGTACGTACTGCTCTGCATATCGATTGGTTTCACGAACCATGAGACAAATGATCTCATCAGTGATGAAACGCCGATAACAATTGATAGGATTGATTACACCATCTTTCGAATTTATCGGTACTTGTTCCATCATTCCATAATCCTCCGAGAATTCAGTATTCGATTCTGATTCTATTTCGCTCCAGACTTATGAATCCACATCATCATCACCATCATCCAAACTACTCACATCACTTTATGAGTTGCCACTTTCCTCCGTATCCGTCTCTTCGAATAGCATGTAAATTGCAAATTTTGAGGATATGACTTCATCTTGTTTTGATTATCTCGATTAGAATGCTTTCGGTATTTATATATGCATGCATAGATAAGTCGAAAAAATCCCATGTATCACAGAAAAAAAGAAGATGGGAAAAAACCATATTCGTCACTGGATAATTCCCATACATCGAAAATATCCACGAATACATTTATCGAGGACGAACATGCATAAAAATTTGTATATTGAACTCATTTTCTTCGAAAAACCGGATCGCCATAAAAGGGTTAAAATCAGCATAAAATTTAATATCAAATGAATTCAGAATATTTTCAAGTTTTTTATTTGTAATAAAATTAAAAGCATCATTAGCAGATGATAATTACTATATTTCTCCTAAAATGGTCTTTAATTTTAATTCAATATCTTGTTTATTTTCACCGTTTGTTAATCGATGTCGAAAATTTGCACGAACATAATTTCCATACAGAATACGAGTAACAATATCAGTTCCTTCCATTGGTAAATGATCAAATGTAATATATTGAGATATAAATTTATTTCCTAATTTTAAACGTTCATATTTTGTTGTTTCACAATAAATAAGTGATACTTGTACAATTTGATTTGTTTCATTTTATTCAGTTATATATTTACTAGAACCATCAGATTTTACCAACCCTGAAAGTATCCTAGCAGTTAAATTAAGTTCAATGTTAAAATTTTTAAATTTTTCTTGAATTGTATCAGATTGACAATATCCATAAATAGTGTTAATAGATGGCAATGAATCAAACATATCATTGATCGTGTCAACTTTCATGATTCTATTCGGAAGAAAATTATCACATTGTACATCGTAGCAGATACTAAGTGGATGATCATATCCCTAAACCTGACGAGTAATAACATTTGTAGAAGATATATATATATAAAATCGTATTCTACAACATGTAATACATTTCCATCGGATTTAGGACAGTTACTCGCAGAACAAGTGCTCGTCGGACACTTAATCGCGAATCATATAGTTGCAAGGAGGAAAAAACACAATTTCTGTACTTCAGCCATACTTTACCGTATTTCAATCACTTTCAAGATTTTTAAAGTTATCTGAAAAATATTTTTAGCTTTTTAAGTCTATTATACATGTGTGTTACAGAAGTACTGGTCTAAAATTATTCGATATGAGTTTATCCTAAATAATTTATAATTTGAGTTATGGAAAAGCACCGCAAGTTACGGAAATTTTTCTGTCTCCTCTTGTATAGCTACCAAGTGGTAATGGGTAGCTAACGAGGGAACATTCCCAAGTGCCCCCTCGCTTTTGAGTTCGGACTCT
>JAJEKB010008463.1:0-13086 GCA_022393335.1 Macrotrachela quadricornifera | reverse complement strand
CATATAACTACCTGGGATCCGTAGCAGTCCCACATGGACAAAGATACGTTTAAATAAAATTTTGATCTTGCAGCTTGGATCAGCAATAACTACTAGTAGTTGTTGGTCAAAATCTTAATTTGATTTTATTTTGTTTTTTTTTTAAATTGTGATCTATGATCTAGATGACATATGTTGTATTATTTTTCTATTGAAATAAATTCTGTTAAACATTAAATTTAAAATGTTGAAGGAAAATAATCGATTTAGAGAAAAATTTAATCAATCTTACAATACAACACTTGAAAAATTCAAGATATATTAATTATCTATTTTGGATTTACTCTACTGAGGTGTCGAAAATCGGTCGTCTGTTAAAATATAACGTGTCTAATTCAGACATTTCGTATATCTTTTTTTTAATACATGTAAAATATATTAACCAATAAATCAAAGTTTTGACTAAAATAAAGCAAATTATTTTTATGAAGATAAAAATTCAAAGTGAAATCTCTAAACAACTCAGAAAATACACTAGATTTATTCATGAAAGTTGTTCTTATTTGAAGTTCTGATACAAGAAAAATGGTGACAAAAATCTACAATTCAAAAATGATATGAATAAAATGTGAACACTAGTTTTATAAACGATGACCAACAAGTTCTGATTTGATTTGTATAAGAGACTTTTTTTTTGAACAAAACGGTTGATTAAAAATTTATCTTTATGAAGAAAAGATATTCGATAAAATAACTTTTGATTGATTCTATTAGCTTATCTAGCAGGAAAATTAAACACTTAGAAATATCTTTGAAAAAAAAAAAAGATTTGTTTTATTTTGATCAGAAATAATTGCTGTTCTTTATCTAGCTGCACGATCAAAATTTCGATCCCATTTTTCATTTCTTGCTGAGTACACTGTCAAAAAACGGAGTTATTCATTTCTGAAACTTGTTTCATGGACATTCTACTTGTCCTAAAAAAATTTTCTATAAGATTACGGGAAAGAATACATTAGAAAGTGTCAAACATAAACTAACCTCTCAATATCGTAGGATATTTATCGACGGATTCGAGTTTTTCTTTTCCCGATTCGCTCTAATATCCTACTCACTAATTCCAAATCAGAGACCGTCCCAAGGCATTTTTTTCTGTCCTGCCCTTTGTTAAGTATTACTATTGACATCAACAAAAAAATTTGACTTTTTCCACAGATCGAAAAAAATGATATGCAGAGTGATGCAAAAGTCACTTTGCCGGAAAACACAATTGAATATCTCCACGACTGATTGAGTAAACGAGCTGACTTTTTTATCAATGATAGGAGTACGTTCAAGCTTTATATTCATAAAAAGTATGCCTAGAGAGATCTTTTGTTGAATATATCATTTTTTTCGATCTGTGGAAAAAGTCAATAGTAATACTTAAGAAAGGGTTTCTCTAAATATGTCTTGATGGATATAAACTTTGAACACACCTCCATCATTGACAAAAAAATCAACTTGTTTGTTCAAGTCGTAAGGGAAATATTTAAATTTATCTTTTAAAGTGTCTTTTGGAACACCCCACTTAATATTAAATAAACCATATGAAACAATAAATAACAAATGAATTATAGAATTGTGTATCAAATCTGTTTGGAAATCAAATTTGTGCTCAGAATGCTAGAAAAAAATGAATCTTTAATCTATTATTTCACTCATCTATTTAGTTTATATAGGCAGGCTTCGTTGTACCAATGAAATTAGAGGTATTCGAAGTAATCTCACAAGTACTTTTCTTTATCAACATACAGCGGTATCTATTGAACTTATTAGTCACATTTATATTACTGTTTAGAATGTGTAATTAAAACTGTTGATTAAAAAAAAAAGTTGACAGGGTAAACGTTTTTGCCCTGCCCTGTGACGATCTCTGTTCCAAATCGAACTCGACGCGCTCCATCGGTTTGAAACGCCATTTGTTCCATAAACCCCATCCTTACTCAAAAAAACGCAAAATACTGTTCAAAAATACCTAAAAAATATCTAAAAATACGGAAAGGTGACAACAAGTTTCAGAATGAGTGTTTGACTTGACCACTTTGTTAAATTTTTAGAATAATGTGTATGTTCTATTTAGTTTTAATTCAAGTATAAAGAATACATCTAAACATTATCATCTGTCCAACATATGATAGTTATATACTAGAAAAGTGTAATATGGTTACGATGTTACTTTAATCATGAGTACTATTGATAGAAATGTCATATTCCTGTTGATTTTAAATAAATCTAAATTATCCATAAGTTTTATTTGCTTAAAAAATAAATTATTCTCTTTAGCATATTATATTTACAAAAAAAATATAAATTACTATAAAAGTTAATTTTTATCTAAAATAAAGATTATAGATATTCTGATTTATATATAAATTAAATTGAAGTTAAATATGAATAGTTACTCCTATTCGCACCATTTAACAAGATTCAGAGTACTTAGCATATATATCTAATTTTTTAAAAACTAGTTGAATGATGAGAAAGACCTTAAATACTCTCTGCAAGATCTAAAATACTATTTTTGATTTGAAGATTCTTGGAAATACGATTTAGATTCGTCAAAAATAACCTTATTCGATGTACAGATTCTTTTTCCTTCGATAAATGTTAAATATCGTCCTAATGGAGTCCTATTGTTACAAATTGTAATTTTTTTCTTTGAACAAATTATTGTTTATACAAATGTACTATCTCGATTTCTTTATCGAATACGTAATTCAATGTCTAGAAAAGTACTTTTCTATTGTCTCTATTCTTGAGACTCAACTATGGCTTTTGAACAAAATGTTTTCTGTTCACTTAAATCAAATATTATATTTGGAATCAGCATCAAAAAATGAGTCGACTTATATTTTTGAAACTGTTTTACTGAGTTCTTTTTTCGTCAAATTTTCATCTTTGATTTGCTCAGGAATATGTGAAAAGATTAGTTTAATCAAGATAACTATTTCATTATATATTCACCTCTGTTTTTATCTATGAATAACAGTTTACCGTTCAAATTAGTTTTTGATTAATCTCAGTGTTTGATATACCCTTCAGAGAAATGAAAGATCAAAATTTGACCGAAAAAAAGTCGTAGATACAATTTGAAAGAAATATAAATAGATCGATTCCATTTTTATGTTGCATTCTTCGTGAGAAACTCTCTTGATAATTTAGAAAAGACAAACGATTTTGATGTGATTATCGTAGACGAACGGTTTACTCGAAGAAGCTAAGGTTTTTACTAAAATGAGATATTGTTTAGGTCTTTCTATGAAGAAATTCCAAAACTTTATCATGCGTTACTTATCAGATATACAATCATGAAAATGACTGAAATAGAGATTTTGCTCTTTCGATAGAACATCTATAGAAGAGCAGATACACATTCATTTCACTTGATATTTGTTTAGGTAATAGTATCATTCACCAATTGTGAATATCCATACAGAGTTTCGGCTGAATTCGTTGAGCTGATTTCGGTACATAGTCTTGACAATGAACTGATTTTTCATGATCTTGATTTTTAGGACTTTTTATAACATTTCAATATAGAAAATTACTGATTCAATATTTTTTACGTGATTTGCGCCGAACATTATCAACTAATGACCTTTAGCACATATTTGAAAGTGAACAATACTGGAAATGTTCGGTTGATCATCTCTTAGTACATTGAGTCATAAGTTCAAGCAAATTTGATATTTTGATTACAGCATTGATTTATCAATAATTATGAACGTGAAAAAAATTTAAAATAAAGAATAGTTGGAAGAAGAATCTTATTCTTAATAATGAATAACTGATGAAACAGAATAAAATAGAAACAAAGAGTCGAAAAAATAAACAAGAAAATGTATTATAAAGAATAAAGGAGTAATAGGTTAGTCAAAAACAAAAATTGTTTATTCTCACAGAAAACTAAGTTGCGATATCTTTTAGGTAGAGTTCAATGAGATCAAAAAGAATTAAAAATATTTTACTGATTAGTATTCAATCTTTGACCAGAATAGTGTAAAATTTTCTTCCAGTGTTATTGAAAAAGAAAGAAGAAAACCTTTTAGTATATATTATGTTAAGTAATCTCAGAATCTAACGGGAAATAAAACTTTTTATTTAATGGAAACAGTATCATAAAATCGGTCATAATCAAAACATTTTTTTGACTGAGAATATATATCATATTATTATAATAAAAGTGTGAAATAAATTAGAAATGCGGTTATTCGTGATATTCATCCTTTAAGCTATCGTTGATGTTCGATATCTTTGATCTGGGTCTTTTTAAAATGACATGTGACTGCTTCTCTCAAAATTTATTTTATATCGTTCTTATCACACCTTTATAGTTACATAGAAAGATAAGAAATTACACCATCACAAGACATTCAATGACATATCATACACAACAGAGTATTTAAAAGATAACACAGAATATGAAAGCGCACATATTTCACTGAAACATCTTTATTTCACACATAACAATATCAATGTCTGCGACGAGGAATCTTACCCTGCATACGTTACCCGTCGAACTGGTTTATCGGATTCTGGATAACCTCAAACCAGAACAAATTTTCTGGTCATGCCAAAGTGTTTGCAAAAGATTAAATAGTATTTTGGATACTTACCATCCATATAAGGTAATTTTTGGTTCCAGTATGAAATAATATTTTTATCACATTTTAAAAGCATCGTTGTTTCTTAAAATATATATTAATTGATTAATTTTCTTGTTTCTAATTTTAAAGAAGGTTATTTCATACAATAGTGTTCTATGATTTGATGCATTGTATGAATAAAAAAGAATGCAGACAATTACAGACTTCTAGAAATATCATATAATGGTCTATTTAATTTCAATCTAAATTTATCAAGAAAAAATGACAGTTGATTTCAATCTGAAATCGGAGTCTAGAGGATCGTCTAATTCAAGGGTGTGAGTGAGCGAGCAGAAAAAGTGAGGGTGAGCTTGGGTGGGACTAGGTAAGATTTGGTGGAAATATGCGGAAATAAGGAAGATCAGATGGGACTAGGTAGTAGCAGGTGAGAATCGGGTCGGTTGGAACAAGTTGCTGTGGTTTTTGATTTTAAAATTGAGTTTCAAATGAAAAAAGGCCATAAACTCAATGATGCCGAGAAACATTCGACAACTACTATCTGTTTCAAAATAGAAGGTACCTCACGATTTTTTGAATAACTTTTGATAGGTAAGAGATAGAGAGCTGCGATTTTTACCATTAGAAAAAGGAGAGTCGAGAGCATCGAACCACATAAGAAACATAATCATTCAGTAATGATGAGCAGGTTTCTTAGAGAACTGGATTTCTAGAATTTCTATTACACTTTTCGTTTTGAGGATGCCAGTTAATAGTCTACACTTTTTTCCATCGAACAAAAAAAACCCGACCTTTTTCTGACTTTCTGATAAAAAGCTAAACTTCACACACTGGAAGCCGTGAACATCGTAGTTTTTAACCTACTTCAATAGTTTTGAGTAGTTTTTGTGCAATTCATTTAGCTTTTGATAGAAAAGAATGATATATTTGAAAGCAGCACACAAAATTAAGTCGATCTATATATTTTTTAATATTCCCGGAATGTTTTCATTTTTCTCTAAAATTGTATCAGTGGTACCACTCAAGGATTGATCCAAAAATAAATTATTTAAAAACGTATTTTATTAATTGATTATTTATTCCATTGAGTTTACTTCACTTTTGAACCAGCAAGTGTTCGTTTGTCCCATTCAAACTGGTGTTTAATTACATTCATTTTTGGATCAATCCATGAGAGGTACCCTAGGTAAAATTTTAGAGAAAAATGAAAATATTCCGGGAATATTAAAAAATATATAGATCGACTCAGTTTTGTGTGCTGCTTTCAAATATATTATTTTGTTCTATCAAAAGCTAAATGAATTGCACAAAAACTACTCAAAACTATTGAAATAGGTTAAAAACTAAGGCGTTCACGGCTTCCAATGTGTGAAGTCTAGCTTCTTCTGAGAAAGTCAAAAAAAGGTCCGGTTTGTTTTGTTCGATGGGGAAAAGTGTAGGCTATTAACTGGCACTTTCAAAACGAAAAGCGTAATGGGAATTCTGAAAATCCCGGTTTTTTGGAAATCCAGATCTCTAGGAAACATGCTCCCCATTACTGAATGATTCTGTTTCTTGCGTGGTTCGATGTCCCTGACTCTCCTTTTTCTAATGGTGAAAACCGTAGCTATGTATCTCTTACCTATCAAAAGTTATTTAAAAAATCGTGAGGTACCTTCTATTTTGAAACGGATAGTAGTGATGGTTTGTTCTTTTATTTCCATTTAATTAAAACAAACTTGAAATACTTTTTGAAATATATATGGGTCAGTTTTCTACTAGAAAACTGTATTTTAGATCAGTTACCATTATGAAAATCTTTTATAGAAATTTATCAGCATTCACCAGAATTTGGGTTTCCTTGTTGTTGCTACAAATAAAATAGACTTCAACAACGATCTTTTCACTGCTCTAGCACGGAGACAACTTATGAAGGAAGGCTACCAAATATTCACTCGCTTTTGAGATGAGACTAAGCTGACCGAGAGTCATCGAGAATGCTGGTTCCGAATTTCATAATAGTTTGGGCTAATTTTGACTTCAAAGGCCCGACTTTTCAAGATCTCGATTTTTTAGCCAAAAACCTGTTTGCGCTAAAAAGTTTTTTGGTCTGTCCAATAGATAAAGTACACCACGAAACCTACAGAATACCAGTTTTCAAGGTTTCATGAGAGGTCCAAAGGAAGTTTTCGACGTGTAAAACTTTAAAAAAGATACGAAAAACCAGCTTTATTACGCAATATAGCAAAGAGCCGGTTTTTTCTCTCTTTTTTAAAGTTTTAAACGTAGAAAATTCCCTCAGAATCTCTCATGAAACTTTGAAAAGTGCTTCTCTATCGGTTTCACGACATACTTTATCAATTGGACAGATCAAAAATATTTTTTAGAGCAAATAGTTTCTCGGCTTGAAAATCAGGATCTTGAAAAACCAGGGCTTTAAAGTCAAAATTAACCCAAACCATTATGAAATTCAGAATCAGCTTGCTCGATTACTTCCGGTCAACTGAGGCGCAGTTCAAAAGCGAGTGAACACTTGCTGATCTTCCCTCGTTAGTATGCTTTATGAGCATTGCGAAGTCAGCACATAACCTTTCTTACATGGCTTGAACAATACTAGCTGTTGTTTGTACGATACGTAGATAGAAACTGTGGATGAGAATTCATACCCTCAAGGAAACAGTGTAGAAACATACATTGATCGACGTCAATAATCTATAATCAAAGCCTTTTTAATAAAACCAAAACTCCTGTAAACAAGAATTTCTTAACAAAAATAATATTGAAGATCACTCACGAGGGAACTTCCCGAGGTGTTTAAGACTTTTAGGTCTCATCTTTTGGCGATAGGTAGACCTGAATGAGGTATGAAAAACCTCAAGAGGATTTGTGCCCTCATGCCTTTATTCCTAAAATATGGAATTCTCAAGATACATACGAAAAGGGACTGAAATGAAAAATTGTCATTTTTAGAGAGCAGTACAGTATTTAGGTAGAAATTTTTGAGAGCTTCGCGTACTGCATCTGCAGCTTATTCTAGATTTGGTGCTAGATCATATCTTAACAGTACCACCTTTATTGAGTGTTCATCGAGCCACAGAATACCCCGAACTCCTCATTTCATATTTGGTTTCATTATATACCGGAAAAGCCCGCACAAGAGTGAATCAATAAAAATGATAGTTCAGAAAAAAGTGATTTAAACATAATGGTTTGTCACATCAGCTACAGCAGATAAAAGGAGCTGCATCACACGAAGGTATAGCACATATTGTCGCATCGAAAGAAAAACACACCTCGCCCACTGTTTTGAAGGATTTGGAATGATTGTCTATGTAACCACTCGCATACCATGCGTATCGAATCATTGGACGAAGCACTTTGGCAGACAGTTGGTTGTGCGTAAGAGACATGAGACGGATAATAATAAGCGATGCAAAAGTCTTTGGAAAAATGTCAAACTATCTTAGACCATCTTGCCGACTTCTAAACCAATCAAATTTTTTTTGTCGGATAGAGCAAAGTCTGAACTACAAATTTTATACCAGACATATTTTTCCAGAACGAATTTGAGAAGGAGAAGAAGTCAAAAACCAAACACCTCTAAAAACAAGTCCTTGCAATTTTTTTTCAACTTGAAAATACTGTATTTCTCAGTTATTTCGAGCTGCATATATCAAATTTGAACAAAAGATACACCAAAATGTAGCGCATCAAAACCTCTATCGATATTAACTTTAGTACTTTTTTTAGATTCGTTCTTGATTCTTCAATTAAAAAAGTCTTAAACATGAAGTTTTGTAAAATAGGACTTTTTGCAAGAATTATCGCTTTGCAAAAAAATCAGCAATCATCTTCAGAGATTATGCAAGAACTCAATTCTTTTTGCGTTATTTGTTCGAAATACGTTTGACTGTGGAAGTTTTCCAGAAAAAACATAATTCAAAAAATATTTTTTCTTGTTGTAAAGCGGCCGGGTAGTAAGAATAGCCAAGTTCTTTAGTCGCCTCCAGAAAATGCTACACTTTGGCATAAAAACCAAGAGTAAATTTAACTTCGAATATACCATTTCAAAGAGCACTCTTTATGGTGCAAAAATCATCATTCAACATGTTTTCTCATTTCTCTTCTGAAGCAAAAAAACTAATAGAAAATAGAAAATGATGTTGGTCGACGGTAAAGTTGCAAGAACGTTTCTAGAGGTGCTTGGTTTTTGACTTCTTCTCCTTCTCAAATTCGTTCTGGAAAAATATGTCAGGTATAAAATTTGTAGTTCAGACTTTGCTCTATCCGACAAAAAAAATTTGATTGGTTTAGAAGTCGGCAAGATGGTCTAAGATAGTTTGACATTTTTCCAAAGACTTTTGCATCGCTTATTATTATTCCGTTCGCTCATGTTGATGTCAAGTTCATCAACTAACACGTGATCGTATAATCATCGAGGAATTATTTTCATCTGCCTGTTGAAAAAGACATCTAGTGGCTGAATTCGATCCATCGTTTTCCTCAGTATCTCTAGCCTTGTACACCCGGGGATATGATCGTATAATCCCTTTCCATCTGTCTGTCCACCCCAACAGTCCGAGATGAGTAGGAACTTTTGATGTTTTCCTAACGACGGAAGGAGTACATGATCGCGCCAGTACTCAACCAAGGATGTTGTGAGCTTTTCAGAACTGCTGCAGGTGATCACCACATTCGACGCCTTGAAAAGATATGAGCGAATATTGTTGCTCAGGTGTCCTTTGGGCTCCTTCAAGCAAAGGTAAAGCGGCGAGAGAAGGTGACCGTCGAGTGTGATTGTTGGCTGCGTGGTATAACTGTGGGTAGTGGCATTCACAGAGCGAACGGATCCAACTGTTACTTTCTCCCTCTCATAGCTTAACGTTCGGGTAGAATGGAATTCGAACTGGATTCCACTTTGTTCCGTGTTAATCACTTCCTGTTCTTCGTACTGAGGCAAACGTTTGCGAACATCAGCTACGAACTGCTCCGCCGAAGTCTTAATCGTCTCTTCTTCATCTATGTGGCGCTTCGTTACAATCTATAAAAAACAAATAAATTCATTAACTTTGATTTCAAGACATTTTAGACCAAACGACAACTGTGCAAAACTGAAAAGTCTGAAAATTGGGAAAGCCTCTTTTTTCATGCTCATCAGGTTTTAGAAGAGAGAGCTATTTTCCAAAAAGTCATAGAAATGGTTACAAATCTTTCACCTTTGGTATCTTGCGTGAGACAATATTGTGTTTGTGTTTAAAGGTGCGCGGCCAATGGTTTGAAGTGACAAAATTGTGTAAGGACTCATCCATAGTCTGTTTAAGAGCCCATCGTCATAGATCAATATCGTGCACTGGTAGGGCTTTCTCCCGAGCTCGCTCGAACATATCAAATAGATGATCATCAATTTTATCGAACTTATGTTTCTTGGTCCCATGTTTTTCAAGATAATGGTGAAAGCGCGAGAGATAGATTTGATGCGGGATACGTCGGAAGTGTTGTTTCACTGTTTCCCATCGTCTCTTTTGTTTTCCAGTTTGTGGATTAATTTCGTCATAGAGTTTGACTGCCTTGACTATATAATCGAGCGAAAATTGTTTGCACAATGCCTCTTCATCTTCATCTTCATTATTCCAGTTGGGATCCGATGTTTCCTCAGCTGTATCTTCGGGCTCTACATCATTGATTAACTCGCCATCTGCTAACACATGATCAAGAGTCGTTTCGACTTCTAAGGTGTGGGAGTGACTGCTAGTAATTGATTCCAGGACACCGCACAACAGGACGGCTACTTCACATTCACGATTTGTGACAGTGGTCGAGGTCCTATTGTTCGACACAATAGACAATAAGTTCGATGCTTGATCAGCGAAAATCCTCATGAAGTTTGCTGGGCTGATCATTTTGAAATAGGCGTGAGAAAAAACTAGTATAGGACGTTTGCTTGTACGTCACTTGTATGTTGTAAACAACCAAACGAAGAGAAAAACGACCTCGTGGCATGATTCCAGCGTGAAAGAGAGGATGCGATGAGAAAGAAACTGGAGAAACGAAAACAAAGAGCACGCATAGTTATGAATCAGACATGTTGATGCGCCAGCAAAGAAGACAAAAAAAATTATCGCTGTTTTACTATCCGTTTTCATCAATCTTTTTTCTTATGTATAATAAAATCAAATATGAAATGAAGAGTTCTGGGTGTTCTGTGGACCGATGAACACTCAATAAAGGTGGTACTGTTAAGATATGACCTAGCACCAAATCTAGAATAAGCTGCAGATACAGTACGCGAAGCTCTCAAAAATTTTCACCTAAATACTGTACTGCTCTCTAAAAATGATAATTTTGCATTTCAGTCCCTTTTCATATGCATCTTGAGAATTCCATATTTTAGGAATAAAGGCATGAGGGCACAAATCCTCTTGAGGTTTTTCATACCTCATCGAGATCTACCTATCGCCAAAAGATGAGACCTAAAAGTCTTAAACACCTCGGGAAGTTCCCTCGTCAGTTACTGTAACTTCCTACATAAATATTAACGGTAACTTTTCTCACTTACTAATTTATGAATCTCAAAAGAATTAACTATAACACAATTATACTTCAGCTGGAGTCTATTGAATCCATTGATTGTCACTGTTTCCTTTTTAATTAACAGAAGTTAAGTTCTGACTCGTATATTAGTTTTAACTTACGATGGATACTAAAGTTCTACCCAAGATCTCAAAAGACTTCTACGAAGTCTTCGAGTATTCGAAGAACTCTAAAGATTCTCAAAATTACAGTAAGTATTCCAGAATCTCCGAAGAATTTATAGAAACACAGCCAATTTTCGAATAGAAGCGTGACAGTTTCATATTAATGCTCACAGCCGGAACTGTTGCATAAATTCCAACTCATCTGAAAAGAATTGATCTCCGACTCACATGAACTGGAGCTCGAGTTGCTAATCAATTCATATAAGTTGGAATTGGGGCAGGATATCAACTCACTTGAATCGGAGCTGAAACTAGTCACCAGCTCGCCTGAGTAGGAATTCCAGCTGGTGACAAGCTCCCATGAATTCGACCTGGGCATCCGCTCTTCGTCACAACTCATTACAGTTCATGAGCTCGCACTGGCATACGTGTTGATTCATATAAAGTTGATAACAGGATAAAATTAAGCCTATTTTTATAATGATATCGCTAGTTGGTTACCACTAATCAGTTAGAACAGAGACTTTGAACAGATATAGTGTGTATTTGTTTGTTTTTCGTCCAAGACGCAGTAATACATGATAAAAGAAAAAAAATTAATTCAACTCTACTCGTGGAGTACGCAAGAGATGATTTATGAAGCTGAGCTTTTTCTCCAACTAAAGCCATATTGATTGAATTCCATCATCAGCTTCTCTATCCAATTGCATGTAACTATGCAGAGTCTCTTACTCCCAAGCAGCGAATCCAGCCACACTGGCTCTATCCACTGTCAACCTTCCGATAACATCAGTCTTTCCTAACATCGTTACTCGTTCAAGTGGTTCTGAATTGGTAGAATATTTATATCTACCACGATCGTCAATGAAGATATTTCCTTTTTACGGTTCTACAGTATTACCAATGTCACTATTCACAGTTGTTATATTGAACGATTTACAGCTATTTACCATTTCCTTTGCATATACAACGACTTACAGATGAATACCGGCTCACCTGAGTGTGAACTGGAGATGGTGACCAGATTACATGAATGGGCGCTAGAACTAGGGACTAGGTCTCTATCTAGCTCCTCACAGTTCACCAGCTTGACTTGTCATACGCCCATTCTCAAGAGATTCATCAAAACAAAAACCCCAAAAATAATATTGCAGTCGATGCAACACAACATTTTGCTCGTGCATTAGGAGATGAAACGATACTAGTGATACTTTATCTCTCTCTCATATTCATCTTCTTCTCCACATATAGACACACACCACACTGAACCTTGATAACAACGAAATCGGAGATGTTGGTGCACAAAATCTTGGTGATGCTTTACGACATAACACAGTGATTCTCATTCTATTTATATCTCTCTCATATTCATCTTCTTCTCTACAAGAATTCAGCAGAAATGAATGAATCAGTGAAATTCTGTTTAATTCGGATATTTCGACCTTTATTGACTAAACACGGTCATTTTCAACATCAAAAATATACTCTTTAACTAATAATACAAATAACAAATAACAAAAGGAATTCATTTCTGCTGAATTCTTGTATTGATCTTGCATATTCATACTCATTCTTCTTGTTATTTGTATTATTAGTTAAAGAGTATATTTTTGATGTTGAAAATGACCGTGTTTAGTCAATAAAGGTCGAAATATCCGAATTAAACAGAATTTCACTGATTCATTCATTTCTGCTGAATTCTTGTATTGATCTTGCATATTCATACTCATTCTTCTTGTTATCTTCTTCTCTACATATAGACACTCACCACACTGAACCTTCCCAGC
>JAJEKB010008462.1:0-29149 GCA_022393335.1 Macrotrachela quadricornifera | reverse complement strand
GACAGAATTTATCGAAATATGTATGATCTTATTTCTTGATAAATTTTCTATTAAAGTTAATAATAAATGATATAAACATACCTGTTGGTTCAGTTTTATCGATTTCATTTTTATCCGTTTCATTTTTATCTGATTGATTTATTAGAGTATTATCTTCAGCTTGTATATTTTTTTGTGATTGATTAGCATCAGATTTTCTACGTGTACGATGAGTAGGAACCTTAGTATGTGTTGTTGTTTTTCCGTGTATATTTGAATGTTCATGAGCATCAGACTTACGACGTTGCGGACTATGATGTCCAGCTTTTGTTTGATTCTCTGAATGACCTGATGCATCATATTGTGTTTCATGAGCATTCGATTTACGACGTGGACTATGTCCAGGAGATTTACCATGTGTTATTTTAGATTGAGTGTTTGAATGAGATGTATCCTTTGGTGTTTCATGAGAAACAGATTTACGACGTGGACTATGTCCAGCAGTTTTTCCATGTGTTGCTGTTTTAGTTTGTGTTTCTGGTTGATCAGATGTATTTTTTTGTGATTCATGAGCATCAGATTTACGACGTTGACTATGGACATTGGTTTTTTCATGTGTGTCTGTGTGTCCATGTGTTTTAAGATGAGTATGGGTGCCAGTAGCTTTTTTCGGCTCGTTTGTATGTGCAGTTCCACTTACTATTAAAATAAGTAAAAGAATATATTTCGTAAATGAAAGTATATGATGCAATATGACGAAAGATAAGACTAGATAGTCTATGATGACCCTACTATTTGTCAAATAAAATATAGAGTTGAAAGTATGAGGACTGTCTACGAAATTATATCAATACAATATCAAAATTGATATGGATCATTTTTCATAAGAATATATATTTAGTTGGAGTTTTGATAGCGAAATAGTCAATAAAAAAGATGAAACGATTAATGAGGAAAGTCCTCCAATTGCACAATTCTGCTTGAAATGAAATTATGTGCATGACGTAAGTCCTAATAAACTATACATACTTTGAAAAGAATTTCGGCTGGTACCTCTGCATTTTGACGATATTGTAAAGCATAAACCTGTAGTTCTCTCCTTAAAGAAAACCAAATTTCGTTTTTCGACTTAAAACTTTGCACAGAGACTGATCTCAATGAGTATAGTTTATTGTGAAAGTTTCAAATCTTATTATTTACCACAACTATACCTTGCAATATAAGCACATGTTGAGATTCTAAAATCATTTTTCTTGATGTCTCTGAGATAAACTATAATATTATGATTAAAAATATCTTAAAAATGTAGTATTCCGATAGGCAACAGATCTTATCCCAAATTCTTTTTAGGTTATTTATAGTCTATTAAGGCTTATACGATGTACACAATCTCTTCTTAAAAGCGATTGGAGAATTGAAGGAACTTTCTTTGTAATTAAATCAGGTCGGATTGCTTCTGAATCGATACTCAATGAGCTCTATCCGTGTCGGCTCAGGACTAGAAGTTATTCCATCATACAATCTCATAATACTGATACTGGTTTCATTTCTGGTTGTAAAACTTTTTTTTATGTATTATGAAAGATGTGATATAAATTTATTCAATAAATGTTTTTATTGAGCAACCAGTTTATTACAAAGGAAGATGAAAACAATTTTTATACGATGTTTCACATTTTATTGACGCTTTATCACAAGTTATAAAAACTAAGCCAAGATTTTTGTTCTGCATAATATTATATATTAAGTATTTCTCACTATTCTCACTCCTAGCACATCCAATATAATTCTTTTTTAAATCCCTTAATCTGAATTTTCAACAAGAAAGCAACAAAACAATGCTTTCCTGTTTTTATATATTCAATATAGAAATCTAAATAATAATATTTTCTATATTATCAATGAATAGATGAATAAAGTAGTATGTCATTGGAATTAATGAAAAAAATAATTTGATTGTATAGGAAAGAGATAGAAATATTTTAGAGTACTGTCGGCGTTGAAATACAGCTGTTTTGCTAATTAAAATATCATAGAGTATTATTCTATTAAATAGGATATATTTCTTTGATGATTAAAATAATTTGATCATGAATTTCGAAAGAAGAAAAAATAAACATGAAGTCATAGAAGATCTACATTACATCTTGCTTTATGTTTCTTTGTTTATAAAGAAAAAAAAGAAACAGGTACGATATTATTGAACCGTACAATATAATCATACAAAAAAATTTTGCACGAGAAAGATTTCTTTTATATGAACATGTCTTATAATAATCTTTGAATTGATAGCAATAAATGTGTATTCTATTCGAAAGAGAAGAAAATTTATAATTTAATAAAAAAAAAGTTTGATGGCTATATAGAAGAGAAAATTGATAAATGCAATTGAAAATATTTTTACCTGTATGATGATCTTTAACATGTTTTTCTGCATCTGATTTGCGACGACTAGGTGAATGTTCTATTGTATTAGATTTTCGACGTGTCATTGTATGTTTATGAGTATCCGTTTTTCCAAGTGTTTCATTTGTAGTTTGCTTATTTGGAGTTAAATCCTTATTTTCATTTTGAATTTCATCAGTAGTTTTATTTAGCTGAATATTTTCCGAGGCATTGACATCAATAGAAGTTGGCGATAACATAATATTGTTTAGAATTTATTTTAAAAACAAATGAAAAAGAAAGTGAAGTTTATAATAGTTGCTTTTTATAGAAGAATAATAAAAAAAAGAGACACGCAATAAAAAAAAGTACGACAATAAATATATATTTTTTTATTCAAGGACATGCGATCATTTCTTTACGTGTTGATTTACGTCGCAACAATGACTTACGGGAGTTTTTTTTTTAAAATGCGCAAAAGAAAGAGAAAAAATAGAACTCATATACAAAACATTCTCTTATTAAAGACCTTGACAAAAGAAACGAGTCAAATTCTTCTATAATATACTCAAGAAAGAATTTACTCTTTTGTTTTTTTTTTATATTATAAATAATTAAACTTCATTTTCAGTAATTTTATATATTAAATTTTTAAAAACGTTATACAAATTAATTCTGAGACTCAATGAAATTGTTTATGGAAAGAGTTTTAATCCATCTACAATTTCGACTATATAGAATGTGCTACCAATATGATTCTCATCGGATATAGTACCGATGCGAAATGTTTTTCATAGGTTTTTTTTAATTATCTACTTATATATCGTATTATTCTCGGATACGTTCATTGACAGGAAATGTGTGAACGACATTGGTTTCAATACGGTGAATTTTGAATAGACTTATGAGGTGAAAATTTTTCAGGAACAAATATCGCCTAAAGTACTGACCATATGAACTATTATTTCAGAAAATAATAATATATTTATCTTATAAAATGGAAAGTCATTCATATAATACTTGAATAGTTAAAGTACATTGTGTGTTTGTTATTAATTCATAATGAAATCTAATAATGTAACTACGTTGCTTACATATATATTGAATGATTTGTTGATTGTAAGAAGAAAATATACCTTGATGTATTCAGTAATATCTTGGATTCGAATTTCATTTTATATTATGTTAGTCTATCAGATTCTTGTTACATTATCAAGGTGACAATATTTGAAATAATAAAATGGAAGCATTAACAATGATTTTATAAGTTATGACTTACGTGATTGTTTCAAGATTTATTGGTGAAGTTAAAATAATTCTGTATGCAAAGTATAAATTCATTAGTATACATGTTGTGAGAGTACTTCACTAAATTTAGATCACTTCGTCATCCTTCTCGTTTTTAAACATTTTTTCTCTTATTTAATCTCTTTTTAACAGTTGCTAAAAGTCGAAGGATAATGAGCTGAATTCTAGTAAACTTGCCTATTATTAGAAACTTTTGAGCGAGCATTAGAACCCACCAGATCTAAGACTTTTGGGTTCAGATTTTAATTTATACTCTTAATACTTTCGTTAGAATTTTTTTTTTTATCTATTAAATATCACATGTCAAATTTAAAGTTTTCGGATTCGGATCTGAATCCGACTCGATGAGCTCTAATGAGCATTCATAACATTCCAAAAATTCAATAGGATTCCGGTATCTCGCTTCCCCTTTCCTAAAAGTGTATACGCATTTAGTGGAAAACATACGTTAATTACAGTAATTTATTATATATCTCGATTTTACACACAGTCATATAGCTAATTGGGATAAAATAAAACACATGCAGGTATTACTATTACTTCATCTTGTTTAAAGATAAAATATAAGTTATTTATGACAAGTTCATTGATCGTTTAATGTAACCCTTATGTATCCAATTGATTATTTGTATATACAAACATTAAAGCATGTTACTATATTTAGTATCAAGACGAGAGTAACTATAAAAAATTTTAAAAAGCTGAAAGAGATGCAGATAATTGCAATTCAACGGCAATGTCACTTTTTGCATGATATAAGAAAGCAATGGTCACAGTGGACCATTCGTTCACTGTATGTGTACCAGAACACTGATTTAAATATGCACATATAATAAGATATTTCAGTTCGGATTTTGAAGTGTTTTTTATCTAAATTTGATAGTCTTTCCAAGAATATGATATTTTTTTGCGACTATTTATTTAGATAACTAGCATATTCTCGATGTTTCTTTG
This sequence comes from Macrotrachela quadricornifera, assembly GCA_022393335.1. Lineage (NCBI taxonomy): Eukaryota > Metazoa > Rotifera > Eurotatoria > Philodinida > Philodinidae > Macrotrachela > Macrotrachela quadricornifera. Next base: position 24,523 of record JAJEKB010008462.1, on the reverse strand, counting down.
ATAACTTCGAGTGTTCTTAAAATATTCAAATTATCACCAGCTTTTACTTCTAAATACAACCTATCGGATTTAAAATCTTCAAATCTGTATCCGCACCTGGACGCAATCAACAGACAACTTTGGTTTCGTATTCGGACTCGAATCTGACGAGTTCTAGTATCAAGATTTTCTGATTCATAGGATTATATTCCCAAGAAAGTGACACCCATCCTCATTTTCACTTTTAGTTTTGTCAGATTAAGCTATTTTCTTGATATAGATCTAATCCAATCGTAAAGCTGTATTCAAGAATTTTGATGACTAATCCAAAGATTCAAATATTTCGACTTTGAAAACTTTCAATCCAAGTTTATTTTAAAAAAACTCAATTTCAATCAAATCTAAGATCCTTCAGCATTGTTACTGTTTCACCCCTTGTGATTTATTACTTCTGATGATAAACTTACTTTTATATTTGTTCATCACTCTCGCAGAAATAATAATAAAATATAAGTAATGTTATCTTTACCTCAGAAGATTTTGTTATAATCTTATCTTAAAATAATAATATTTTACATGTAAATATGACAGCGCAAAACTATACTTAATTTTTAAGTTTGCTCATATTAAATGTCCTTATCTCAACATCATTTTTCATGGACTAGACCTCACAGCTAAATGTATTATGTTCTTCAGTATGCATTATAAAAATAAATGACAGGAATACTAGAATCAAATAAGAATTGTCTATATTCTTGTCTAGAGTCTTCTTTCAAGTGCACCGTGGCGGCCTCAATCTAATAATATAATCAGATTTTTTTTCGTAGGTAAAATCATTTTCTTGAAAGCTGCAATAGAAAGTGTATGATATAATAAATTGTTTTCTGTCTAGTATATTCACAAAAAATTTCTTCCAAATTTTATTTTGATAAATTTTGCTCGTAAATTATATCTATACAAAAACAAAACTGACGTACTTAATTATTGTTATTTATTTCGTAACTACAATGTCTAAATAATATTAACTTTGATGTAAAGAAAAAAAAAGGTTATTTATTGAGTTTTAAAGGTTTTGTATATTTCTTATGAAATACTGTATGATATGTAGAGAATCTCTGAGAGATACTCATTTTAACTATGATCAAATTATTTACGACTAATTTAATTAAAGTTTTCATTAACAAAGAAGTATGGAAATGAATATAACACAGACAATATTTATCTATTTTCGTATTTTTTTCCAACTATAATTAGAAAAATATATTCTTTTTTAGAGAACTTATTAATGTAACGAGATACTTGTTTAGTAGAACCCAAATAATAATGATGATTCATCTATTGAAGAATGTAAATCTAGATATTTATGTAAAATGTCTCGAGGAAGTAGGAACAGAATAACAGAATAGAAAAAAGAAAGCAACAAGCGTCTATTATTATGACGAAGAGGTTAAAAAAGGTATCATATAACGTCATTATGACGAGGCAAAGAAAAAACATAAGGTCGTGTATCTCACAATAACAATATAAAGCAGGCACTTTTTCTCCATTTTTTTCATTTTCTTCTTATCTTCAAATAGACAAAGGTATTATGCCGCTCGCATTAGTTGTACATGAAAATAAGAAACAGGTGGTTGAAGAACTTGAGGTAAACGATACTATTCTTTGTTGAAATTATGTGGAATAGTTTGTTTCATATATATTTAGGTTCCAAAATATGGATCAAAGGATCTTCTGATAAAAGTGACTCATGTTGCACAAAATCCAACAGATTGGAAACATGTGCATTTTGGTCTTGCTAAGCCTGGATCTATTGTTGGTTGCGATTTTGCTGGTGAAGTTGTCGAAGTAGGCAAAGAAGCAACCGGTTAGTATTTGAATATTCTACCGTTTTCTTGTCAAAAATTCTCCCATAAACTTGTCGATTAATAGTCTTATAACTCATCATTTTCCAACTAACTCAAAACATTTAAATGAGTTTGTTTTTTAGCAGTCTATGCTCGTGGTATTGGGAATTCAGTTTTTGAATCTCTCATTTTCTTCTAGCATAATCATACATTCTCTTCTCTGATAATGTTATGTAAAGCTTTATGCGTGAAGTTAACTGTTTGATTTTAAATATTTTCCCGGATCATAGAAATTTCGTTCATTTTCGGTTTACAGAATATGAACTTGTCTCGAGTAATGGCACATTCAAACCATTCATATCTAAAACTTGCTGTTCTCACTCAAATCCAGATATATCCGGCATCTGTGTCCCTCCGCCTTCGTCCTCATGATATCATGCAATCTTGATTTGCACAAAGCACAAGATAATGCCATTTTTCAAATATTTCATTTTTTTTTAATGTTGCGTGATAAACTATTGCATTTTCTAGTCAATGGAAAGAATATATCATTGTCTCGTGCGTTTGTTAAATGTCAAACTTAATGACCTATTGAGACGTGTGTTCATACTATATATTCTATTCTTCTTTTTAGGTAATTACAAGAAAGGTGAACACGTCGCTGGCTGTGTTCATGGTGGTCTCAATCGTGAACTTGGTATTCGTGGTGCTTTTTCTGAATATGTTGTTCAAGATGCATCACTCGTTTTTCGTTATCCTTCAACAGTTCCTTCAGAAGCTGCTGCCACAATTCCGCTTGCCTCCATCACGGCGGCTCTTGCACTCTTTCATGAAATGGACTTGCCGCTACCACCTGCTAACAGTCAAACACCTATTCTCGTATGGGCTGGTAGCACTAGTGTTGGTCAATATGCTATTCAGTTGGCCAAGGCAGCTGGTTGTTTCGTTATTACAACTGCATCATCTGCTCGTCATAGTTATTTGAAAGAGCTTGGCGCTGATGCTTGTTTTGATTACAAAGATTCCAATGTTGTATCGCAAATAAAGCAAGCAGCTAAAGATAATTTGGCTTATGCTATCGACTGCATTTCAGAAAAAGAAACAATTAGACAAGTATGTGCCGCACTTACAGGTAAAAATTGTCAAGTCGCCACGATTTTACCTGGTATATCCGATGAAATACCATCAAATATCAAAGAACGTCCTGTCTTGATCTACACGATTTTTGGACGTGACATGAACGTATTTGGACTAGATTTTAAAGCAAAACCGCAAGATAAAGAATTTGCTGAGAAATTCTACAAACTTCTTACTGATGTCTTATTACCTAATGGTCTTGTCAAACCAAACAAAGTAACCAAGATTCCAGGTGGACTTAACGGAGTCGAAGATGGATTTAAACGTATGATGGAAAATAAGGTAGCAGCAGAAAAATTCGTCTATACAATGAGCGAAACAACAAAACAGTAGATATTGATCAACAAGAATAAAAACATTTTTAGTATTTAGTGTCTTATATTTTATTTAATTATTTATTAATCTAGAAAATAAATTTACATCTAATGCATGATAACATCAGTTATAGTTGAATAAATCGAACAACAAGGAGAAGAAGGCTTCATTGGACATACATAATTTGATGAATCTACTGTACATTCGTGAGAAAGAGTGTGTTTTAATCTTGGAAATATTTTTGAAATTCATTTCATTAGTTAGGCAATTTATTATTCTGCAAAATTAAAAAAATAAAACATTGACACTATTGAATGATATTCAAATCGTACGCCCTATATTCTCAGTACTGTGAAAGTATTTATGACACACACGAACAGCTACGAATACTCATATCTTTTCACACTGAACAGTCTTATCCAAGCTAGGTACATGTTGCATGGCTGCATGAGAAAAATAGTAGGAACGGACTTTTTCAATTTTAAGTTTTATAATCGAATTTAAATCAAATACCAAATTAATTGAATCATAAGGCTTAAAATTGAAAAAGTCAATTTCTACTATTTTTCTTGTGCAAGCATGCAACATTTACCTAGCTTGAGTAGGACTGTTTGCTATCAAAAGATATGGGTGTTCGTAGCTGTTCGTAGAATTAGCTGACTAAGCTCTATCTGCTAATGGTATCACTTCCCTAATTGGGGTATTCGTGTGTTTTTACAAATACCCGTATCGTAACAACTATTTTACTGTTTTCACCATGTTTCTGTCATATCTTATACACCTTCTAGAGCATCCACATTCTGAGAGTACAAGGCAGGACTTTAAATTTGATAGGACAAGATATTTTTCTCATAAAGAAATGCAAGTTTTATCGAATGGAACACAGACTCCAAGTATTTTGTAGATATGATCATTGATAGAACTTCTTATAGTCACGAAGTTGATCTCTTTTATTTATTTTTATCGACTTTTAAACAACGAAAAATAGCATTGATTCCTAGAAGAAATAAGTTTTACAGTTGTTTCAAACTTCATGCTGCTTCGATACAACTATGAATTATTTGTATAAAATATTTTCATTATAACAAATCTTTACCATGTTCACTTCAAACTGATTTTCAAAATAATGTGTCATATGTTTTATGGACAGAATAGAAACGAATCATTAGAAAATTCTGGTAGATTCTATTGAATCTCAACAACCACTGAATTCATGAAATTTAATAAAAATCTGTAGCAATGTGCTGTATGTTATCAGAGTTCAAAAGAATCTGCAGCGAATCTTGGTTCTCTGAATAAACTTAGTAAAAATATCATAAATCCAGAGTTTATGAAGAGGAAATGCACTGCAATGATAATATCGTTCTTTCTTAATGCTTTATATATAATATTGAAATCTATTGAGAGAAATAGGAAATCTTCAATCGTGGCGTGGTGTCATAAATTCAATCAAATTTTGATGAATTCCAATGAATTCAACATAATATTTGCTGAAGTAAAACAAAACTGCGATATCCTAAATCATATATCGCAAATGGGGACTTATTTACTGTTTTTTTTAAGCGTGTCTCATTTTTTTGTAACTTAAGCAAAACACTAGGAATCAATTCATTTCTCTCTATTGTTTTTTCTTTCTCTTTGTGCCTATAGTTTATAAATACAGTTTAAAATATAAAAAATATATCATTAGAAAAAGTAACATTTTTTTTACTACATGCAATATACTGTTTGCCATGTCACACTGATATCCATGTGATAGATAATATGCATTTTGTGTTCTTGTCTTTTCCTTCCATGTGCTTCCTATACATATATACATGCATATACTAAGACTAACTGAAATTAATTCTACTTGTTATAACTTGTAAATATGATACATATACATGCTGATTCAAGCACAAAACGCTTAAACAATTCTGTCCAGGATTTTCCGGCTATGGTTTCAAATCATTAGCTAAACGTTCTAAAATTATAGATGGTTATAAACTCATTATGAAGTGATATGAGCATTGAGATGGCACTATCAATTCATTAAAACCAAAAGTTCATCGAGCTCGTACAATGACGCAACAAGAAGTTAATGATTACATTTTAGAATTTGCCAAATGAATGAAAAAGGAATGTATACATGTTCATTATAAGATAGTCCAAGCATATATTAAATCTCTATTAAAACAAGACGCACCAATACGCATACCAGTTTCGAAGATTATTGCAACGAATTAACTTTCGTACGACCAAGCTGGGTCATTTTTGATCCACACTGAGAAATTTAAAAAATTTAGTAGAAATATTTTGTCATTTTCTGGTTTTGAAGGCCAGTGGCCCGTTTTATCAGGTGAATCCTATTATGATTCAAATCGTAAAACACTAGTTTCTCCAGATAAACTACCGTTAATTCTAGTTACATGACCATCAGTATATGGAAAACGATCCAATTTCATTGGTGTTGTCAACGGATCTCAATCAATTGCATGCATGACACTGACTCCTGAAGATCGTAATTGTCGAAAAAATAAAGGTGTTAGGCGCGAGACAATAAGCCAATGGATCACTGATACATTAGCACCAATAATCAATCAATTACAGATCGACAACATCTATCATATTTGCGATCAAAGTACTTCTCATAATAAAGTGAACATGATGGAAGCATTACGAACTGGTAGATGTAAAAACAGTTGAAAAAAAATTCTTCACATGCCAACGGCATCCACGAAAAATATATATCACTATTGGACAATCCACTGTAGCACTCATTTAGAAGAGCCATTCGAAATCAATGTCCATTATCTTCAATTGATATACATTTATTACTGTTAAAAACTTTCTATTCGTTATTTAGATAGGAAATTAAAAATACTTATCGAAAGTGTGACTTAATATATGGAACTAATGAATATTATGATCGACCGTAGCATTGCTTTTATTATAAATCCTGTTATTTAAATCTAGATGCTGATGTATATTATAATAAAAAAAAAGTTACTTTTTCTTATGATATTTTTTTATATTTTAAACTGTATTTAATATGTAAGCTGAATATACTAGGAGATGCAGCGTATTTCAGGCTTTCTTGCTACGCATTATACATTAAAAAATAAATAAAATATAGGGACAAAAAGAAAGAAAAACAATGCAAGGGAAAAAATTTGGTTCTCACTGTACAGATTATTGTTTTGATGTTTTAATTGATCAGTTAGATAAAATTATTTCATCTTCTCATCTATATATATAAAGAAGAAAGTTTGTCTGTTCGCTTATAACTCAATCCCGGTAAAAGCTGGCATCACCAAATTTTCCACAATACTTTCCTAGGTCCAGAGGAAGGTTTTAGGATGATTTTTCACTTAAAAATTTCACCTGAACATAGTGTTTGCCCCTTCTGTTGTTGAATTACTACGGTAAGTACCTTTTCTAAAGAGTCTGTGCGTGTGATTGTTTTCAGATCGTTCATACACCACTTAATCTAATAGAATGAGGGGGGACACGATGACGAATTGCACTGTATCACGTGACTGATCATCTGATCATCAATCAAATTTTACGCTTAATTTTCTGGGTTTTTATCCGTTTGAATAAACATGAGCGAGAGGCAAACTTAATGATCACATGTTGGTTACGTGACTACTCACGTGTTGATCATGTGACTGTTCACGTGGTCACAATTTGAGGTTTTACGATTAATTTTCTGTGCTTTGATCTATATTAGTAAAGATCAGGGAGAGCAAAATGCATTGTATGATCAGACATCGGACACGTGGTTGATGATATATTATAAAGTCCGAATTTTGCGAGGCATTTTCTGAGTTTTTACGTGAGAAATAAGTTACTTTACAGGAAGAAGGGACGGTAGAGTCCGCCTGAAATCACAGTAGATCATTGAAAAAAAGTCAGAATAATCAAAAAGTGATTATATGATTATTGAATACCGTGTTTCTCAGTAGCTTGAGAACAAAAGTAGACAATAATCTGCATTTTTTGCCATTGAACGTAAGATGTTCAAGGATGCTCGAAAAAAGCAAATAGAATTTATAAGATAATGGGTGACCGCATAAATGGAAATACCCATCGAATGTAGAAATTAACAAGTGGAATAAAATTCCATTACTCATAGCTCATAATCTATATATATAAAGAAGAACGTTGTCTCTGTCTGCCAGTTCTTTTTGCATTTGGACGTCGTACGAGTCAGCGACGCCAAGCATTTCATGACATATCTTGAGTCCAGACGAAGGTTGAAAGAGAGTCAGGGTGACCAGGGGAGGGACGGAATGAAATTTCATACAGGCTATGATATATTGCAATTTTCACCAATCTTTCAAAGACTTTAGAGTATTTGCTACTATTGAGAGATGATCCACTCCTTAAGGTCACCTTTTTCCAGCGAATGTTCTTATAGTATGACAGTTGACATGAGTAAAAAAAGACACTCACATTCACATACTATTTACTGAATTGACCAATTTACGCATGAATGTAAGTGTGTGTACGGCAAGACGTATAGTAATCATATATAAAAAATCTCAAGCACGTCCTCTATATGTCTTCTGTCGTTTTCTGATATAATAAGTTTACAGTATGTAGATTTCCCGAGCAACGCCGGGTATTACCACTAGTTAAATATATTTGAGAGGCAAAAGCCTGAATATGTGACAGAAAAAAATTATAGTACGAGAATATGGCAAATAAATAATGAAGTTGCCTTCTCCTTCTCTCGATTTACCAACATCAAACAAATGGTCATGGATAAGAAAAGCAAACACTTTTCCTAATTGAAAAAAAAAGCTCGAGAAAGAATGTATCACTTTCTTTGAAATTTTCATACGTTTAGTTGTTTAAACTAGTTACACTTCATAAGAAGATAATGACATTTCTATACTATTCAATTCTATATCTTATTCTTATATATTTTATTATTGATACTGAACAAATATATGAATCGTATATAACATTAACTACTAAAGGTACAGCATTCATCCCGAAAAATTCAAATGAATTTCCATTAAAAACTGTTTATGTTTCATCATTTCTTCGTTGTGGAACACAATGTAATCAAAATATATTATGTCGAATATTTATTTATGATGAAGTTACATTTTATTGTCAATTATATCAAAGTGATTTATTATCAGGAAATATAACATCGATTGGAAATTCAACAACACGTGTTGGAATTTTTCAATATAAACGAGAATATTTTATTAATTATAATAAAACATGTAATTATTGTCAATATAGTCGATATTTGATTTGTCGAAATTCATTATGTCAATGTCCTTCATCAACAACATATTGGGATGGATATATATGCCAAAATCAATTTTATTATGGAATAAATTGCAATTCATCAATACAATGTAGACAAGATCTTAATTTAACATGTATATTTGGATCATGTCAATTAAAAACAGCAAGTATGTTTTATTTAATTTTGATTAACACAAATAATAATCAGATATTTATCCTTAAATCATATCTTTATAAATCAAAGTTATTATTTTTGAAAATATATTTTCGTATTAACGATCATTCGCGATCAACTAACGAATGTACCAGAAATAATGAATGTCTTCGTTTTATGTAAATAAAATCTATCGTTTCTTAAGACATACTTCAAACGAACAGTTCAAATTGAACAATTTTGTAAAACAACATTTTGGTTAAAGTGTCTTAGAAAATGATGAATGTTATTTAAACAAATAAAAAGTACACCATGTTTGTAGAGTATGTAAAGACGAATCCTTTTAAGAAAGAATCAAGCCTGAACAAATGAATAATAACAGAAATATCGTTGAAATACATGAAAAGTTCATTATACCTCAAACAACAGAAATGTTGCTTTTACAGAATCGTTCACTTTGAACTGTACGTTTGAAGTATGTTTCAAGAAATGATAGATGCTATTTGTGTAGACGAAAAGTATACCATTTTGTACAGTATCCCAAGACGAATCTTTTGAACAAAATAGTCTGAACAAACGAATATTGAAAGAGACAACACATCTCGTGCTACTAAAGCCTTAGCCATAGACTAAAAGAGATGTTTCATTTAACTATAATTTCATTGGTCACGCCATCTACTCGACTATATATATTTTACAAGCATTGTATTTCTCATATCTGTTTAATGGAAATAAACAATGCAATAGTTTTATTTTACTTTTTTCTTGCTCCGCAGCTGTTGATGAATATTCTCTTTCTCGTAGAGAAGAGTCTTAGAAACATAAATTGTTTGTTTGCTTGTATGTCAGCACAAGGTCAAAAAAAAATTTTCTATAAAACTTAACCAAAGTGTAATCGGGGGTCGAGGAATCCGAATCTGATATTAGTTTTTAAAATTTTTTTTTGGATCCATTTTTTTACACAAAGGATCACTTTTTTTGCAAAAAACATTTGTTTTTATGAAGTTTGATCAAAGGCAGCTGAGGTCGAGTCACTTCAATCTAACGTTGGTTTCTTTAATTTTATAAATGAATAGCTTGACGGTAGTTTAGAAACGCGATTTCTACGAGAGAGAGCTGAGCGTTACTTGTTTTAATCGAAAGAAATATAGCGACTGTTATCTTTTATAGCTATTCAAAATCATATAACATTTATTTAACTTCCAAAATATATAATTAGCTAATGAATCGGATTTTCAAAAAAAAGTGAAAAACAGATCATCTACATAATTCTATCTAAGGATATATATTTCAGTTTTATTACTCCACCTGAAATACATATGTATTAGCGGTTAAGATACTCAACTTGTTTACATTTGTAGCTGCAAAATTACGACACCAAGTATAACGTTATTATGATATGACTCATAATTCGAAACGGAAGAAATTTTATATGAATTTGTGTGTAGTACTTGAAGAAATTCATTTGTTAAATTAGATTATTATTTAAATCAGAGGTTTGAAATAGTACTTTGAGCAGCAAAATTTTCAAGCACTCAGGTTAAACAATTACGGTAATAGATAGGAATCGGCTGACTAGTATGAATTGTTTATGTTTAGATGACAATATTTCTTATAATTGTTACACTACATAGATGTTAAATTTTTTCTGTAAGTATATATATGAAGAGAAAAAATTGGACACTTAGAAGAACGATGTATTACATCATTCTTCATTTCCTGATCACAATCAGACCTATAGTTACAATGCATCAAATTATCAAAATAGTTGATACTATATAAGAAAACTCGAAAAAAAATAAGATATTATCTCAATGAATTTGAGTGCATATTTAGTCGTAAATATTTGTATTCTAAAGTATACGATAGTTCATGTGTTTCGATACAATACTTATATGTTTTCTTGATAAATACACATAAATACAATGATCAATGAAGATAAAACTGTTTATTACTGTCTTCGTACATGAGAATCGTTCGTAATCTTAGTTTTGCTTTATATTTGTCAATATATGACACAATTGTTCATTATAGAGATATTTTAGAATCATTATATCAAAATATATTTCTAAAAGAAAGAAAACTTTTGTTAGAAAGCGGAGAAATCGTCAAATTTTATAGATCTCCCATTTAAATGCTACATCCATATATGTTTTTTTTTCTTTAAATAAATCGTTAAACAATTTTAGTCTGTAAAATGGGTGCAACTGGTATTACATTTGAAGATATTCCAAATATAAGTCCTAGCCAAGGCAACATTCCGTCAGTTTACAATGGATTTAGTTGGACCAATGGATATTATTTGAATGCATCTATACATCCTACAAGTGGTTATCCAATTGTTCGTGCCTCCGGTGAATATGTTGCATGGTTCCAAAATGTTTTAACAATACAAACATTGTCGGTTAACCGAACAGTGACACTTAACTCATGTGTAATGGCTGCTGGATGGTCAAATTCATTGTTTGTAACAATCACTGGTTATTATTCTAGTACACAATTGTACACAACTACAACTGCACTAAATACATATACACAAACTTTATTTGTACTCAATTGGTCTGGCCTCAATAAAATTCTATTTACACCGCCTGGATCAGGGAATAATGCCATAGGCCTAGATAATTTATGTGTTACTTTTTAAAATTAAACATAAAGAATTCAATTTATGCGTTACATTATAACAAACTTTGGCAATTTTGTTACATTGACCAATTTACATGCATTGTTGTAGAATATTGATTTAAATTTTATTACAATGATCTATCGATAAGTCGTTTACCTACATTCTTTTTCTATATCATTTCTCTCCTTTGCTTTATTCTTTCTTGATTTCTTTCATAATCATATTATATTTCTTTATCCATGATGTTTTTTTTTTCTGTGATATGATCTCCTCATTAATGTTTCCGACCTTGATGCTTTTTCATAAATAAAGACACGAAAGGTTAAAAATAATTATACAATCTCTACACAACTATCTCGTCCGTATTTGGTTGAATGAGTTTGCAGCGCACATGACATATATTAAAATTAAAATCATTCTTAAAGAATTTTTTTCATTATTCGTATGTAAATATTTGAAAATTTTTTCAATTAATATTTAGCTAGTAAATTGTGTTTACATCAATTTACAAACTGCTGCATACATATGCAATCTCGTATTTCCTTGAATAGTCAAGATATTCAGCAATATAATACGATACTTCATAAGTAAACAATATCACAAAAACGTTACTTATCTGTAAGCTTTTCCTTAAAGGAATAATTACATTTAAATTTAAAAGCATTTACTGAATTGTAAACTTCTATGTATCGAACTCTTCTTTGAGCATAGACATGTCATTAGTCTGAAGATCGCCTCTGAAAGTATTGTACAGTGTTAACACGTCTGAGAAGCAAATATCCACAATATTTGACGGAATTAATTTTGAAATATTGATCGCATTTTTTCGATGTTTAGCAAATCTTGATCCCAGTTTATCTGTAGTACTATCTGAATGAGATTTCACCCTCAAATTAATGCTGTATTGCACTGTTTTGTAGCCGCTTCAGGCCGTTTAGGGCGGTTGAAATGGACGTTCATGGAATCTGCCTAGTAAAGATGATTTCATTTCGAAACAGAATTCAAGATTAATAAATTTCTTCTTTGTCCTTACCTACTGTGCAATGATTTCAAGATAAAAACACTTCTCTTCTGTAACACTTTTCCAGCTCTAGCTATTACCATAGGGGTTAGTTTGAATCTTGAATATTATCAGTGCAGAAATTAAATTTCAAAACGGGAGAAGTATTTTTGGATCACCCTGTACATATTTTATGTTTTAAAGCTTGGAGAGTGACATCTGGTAGAAGTTCAGAAAGTTTTCCGTGATACTTTATTTTCAAAATTAAGATTATCTTCTGTGTTGATTTTTTCTTTGATTAACCTTTACTCTCATTCTGTGAAATCGACATTGAAGTCGGATTTGACTAATATTTCACAAAAAAACACAACAAAACTACAACATAATAAACACAATATGAAAAAGAATCTGTAGGTCACTTTGTTATGTTGGTGAAATTTTCTTGTTAAGATTAGTTATTTGGCAGTGTTAGGATATCTTGAATGTTGAATTGTAGGATCTGCTATGGCGTTTACCCGATGAGGTTTGCAAAATTTAAATATAACTAGATGTTTGTGTACTTCTTTTGTCGTAATAACATACATAAATGGAGTCAACAAAATGATTATATATGGTGTATAATAATACCATAATATAAATATATTATTCAGAAAAGTTGGATCGATAACAAGACGAATGATTGCAAAGATAGTCAAAGGAATTTGTGTGCAAAGAAATATCAATACGACGGAAAGTAATTGAATGAACATTTTTCTCGAACGATGCCAATTTATAGACATACGTAATCGTCGTTTTTGTAATATGACGCGAATCAGTAGTAAAATATTAAAAATAATAACAATTAATACAGGCAATAAAACACTTCCCATCCAATCAATTGTCCCAATCAGAATGTTCGATTGATAACAAGCAGAAATACATAAGAATGAACTAAAGTTGAAAGTATTTTCACATGGATACAAGAAGAGTAAGACATTATACCAAATGATTACTAAAAGACAACAGAATATCATTGGAATATAATGAAAAAAAAGTTTTCGACGCCTTGATCCCGTTATAACTGTTGAAAAAATAATCAATACGAATCGTTCAATACTTGCAAATGCCATTAAAACAAAAATCATTCCTTGAAAAATATAATTAGTAAAAATCCAATAAAGACAAAGATGATTGGACTGTGGTTCTAACCATCCACGGTAAAGAAAACTTAACGTTATTGGAAACTCACCAATTAAAAGAATAAAACAATTGATAAGAATTAAAATCATAACATGATTATAAAGACGACGAAGTTCATGTTCACGATAGACACTATAAAAAATAATTATTAAACAGAATACTGAAGGAATTTGAAAAGTTTGAATAAAAATATATTTTATAAGACGAGTAAATTGAGTTTCAGCCACATAAAATGCTGTTATTGATGTGTCGTTTCCTTCTGAGTTCATCACAAACTTTCAGTTTATTATATGAAGTTGTCACTGGAAGTTGAAGAACAGATTGATGAATATGAATGTTAATCTTGACGAATGACAGGAAGATATATGTATATCATCACTATTAATAACATCAATTTGTCTATAATTTAAAATGATGTTAATTAAGCTAAAGTTAATAATACTTTCATCTGCTGACTTCTTTCATACATAATCAATTCAAAATACGCATCCTTTATTTAAAATAATTGATACTTACTCTCGTTTTTGATCCTATTTTGAAAGAATTATTCCTTCCTTTAATCATCTGGCATTCGTGTTCTCCTCTGATATTGTATTATTTCTGTTTTTCTACCATCTAATTAGGTCTCACTAGAGATAAAATTTCGAGAATTGTTAGTATGAAATCAAATAAATATTATCAAGATCTACTTTTCAGTATTAATCATCTTCAATGAGACATTGTATTGAATAAAGTCAATCTCCTGGAAATTCTACATCATGAATATATGTCAGAAAAAAACTTTCTTTTTTTTAAAACTTGTTCTTTCAAACATCTAGATTGATATGGCAAAAATTGTTTAAATATTGTTGATTTTCATCATACATCGTCGAATAAGGAAAATTATTTTTTAATTCTCGTCCTTCTCGTTTCATCTGATCAGCTAAACAAAGATTTTTCTACGCGCTCGACACTCCTTCATGAATGAATTCAACTTATACGAGACGATAATTAAACTGCACGTCTACGTCATTACAATATTCGATCACACGTGATCACACAAGAAATTTATCGACTGTTAGTTACCTGTTTTTACAATTTTTACAGGTGTTACACAAAGACAATAGTTTGTTTCTGTTTTGAATCATTTGTTTCTTTTTTAAAACCATGTGATAAGATCCTTAAGCAAGATCGAAATGCGTCGTAGTTTGTTTAACTCACTACTAATGTACAAATATCTACTACTAACTTAGATTCTCTTTGGAATTTCTTATTATGCAGTAGACTATGTAATTTATGTGAAACATATCGATCATTCAAATAATTATGAATTCGAAATAGTAGGATAGTCAGGGCTATGGCCATTCAGCAATTGTCCACTAATTCGACATGTCTTGCCCATAGATTCATTAAAAATTGTATCAATTGCTCAATGCCGAAAAATCTTAATGGACATGTGTGTTCAAAAACTTTAAGTGGTGCTATTTTCATACATTGCCGCTTGCTGTGATGTAATCAAAGGATTCAGGAAAATCAATTCATATCATTAACATTAAACCGACGACCATAGATCTTTTTTATTTTTGTTTTTTAATATATTCGATTAAAATAAGATGAAAAAAAATTTGATTTTCGGCTTTAATTTGATAATTACTAATCAACATTATAGTTAATCATAATTGATGAATCAAAAGAAAATAATTTTAGATTTTAATGTATAAAAGGATAGTGAATAATAACTATCGAGTATGAAATCAATCAGTATAGTTAGAAAATATCGATGTGATAAAAAAATGGTAGAGTTCGCTTGTTTTTTTCTATTGAAATTTAATCGAATTTAGAAAATTGTAGGGTGCGCGAGTGTACTTGATGAAAAACGATTGACTTTTTCACCAGATAACAAAATATATGTAGGTTTAAAGGGGGAGATTTCTTCTATTCAACGGTATGTATATATTTCAGTTCTGTTGCGTACCGCGAGAAAATCCATACACATAATGTTGAGTGGACATCTGTTATCGGATTAAAGGTCAAAGATCAAAGATCCATTAACAATGGCCAAAAGTTAGGGTGCGATGGGAATAGGTATGAATGGTTGTCACTGTTACTTGATGATCTTCAATAAAACGACAACTTCATCCACACGTATATTCCTGAAGATCAATCCAAACGTTGGTGTTTGACCTTTGACCTGGTAACAGGCACACACTCACTATTATGTATACAGATTTTTTCTCACGGTATACAAGAGAATCTGATAATACATACACCACTAGATAGTGGAAGTCTTCTTCTATAAACTTGCATATATTCCGTTATCTCGTCAAAAATTCAGCTGTAAGACATAGTCACCTTTGACACTATTCAAAATTAACGTATTATATTAATGACAAGAATAGAAAAATTCATGAAATGTTGATAGCAGATAAACACATGAATCTGAAACGTATTACTTGATCGATTTGATAGAATAGAATTGAAAAGAACTAATAAATAATCATTAATTTCTCGAAAACAATGATAGTTATATTGAAAATTTTTGTTAAGCATTTTACAGTTTTATATTGATGAAATTTATTAGAAGATAAAAAAAATTGTGTTTACCTCAAGTATTTTATTTTGAAAATTTTCTTGATTCATTGGATCTTCTATATATTGATAATAATATATTGTATTACTAGTAGTAAACTATTCTTCTTCTCTCTTCTATTTCAATGAAATATTGTTTATCATAAGAAAAAAAAACAAATATTTATGATAACATAACTCTTCAAATTGATTGACAAAAGGTGAGCATTTTTAACACATTCAACTCGATTCCGTTCTATTATAGAGTAGTTCTATGGGTTCATTTTTGTGCGCATTTGTCTTTCAAAAATGTACTCGTTAGTCGTTTCATTCTGCACTAGTCTACCATTTTCTCTTTTCTATTTATAACATTACATGGAGCTAAGTGTTCATTCTGCAGTTTCATGAAAGCCTTGTGCAGTCTCTACTCCTCGGTACACCCATTGGAAACTTTAAACCTGATCCCAAAATGCAATCAACACGACATTCGAAGCGTAAACTCACTGATCACAAACTACAAAAAATAGAAGGACCTGCAGAGAATGTTCGAAGACGTTGTACTGGTTGCTACGAGAAAATTAGAAAACCAGATTCAAGAGAAGCTAGTGCAATGGCAGCAAAAAGAATAAAAACTTTCTGTTCTGATTGCAAGAAATTCTTTTGTCTTGATTGTTTTAACGAAAAGCATTTCTCTACGTAATAAAATGATTGAAGTAATAGCGATGGTGGCATACGTGCAGGATGCATTGCCGCTCTTTGCTTAGGAAATAACAGGAGACGAATCAATTTTTTTTCTCATTTTTCTCGTTAGAATATAGTGTAAGCCACTGGTGGTTCACATCGGATCGAATGTGTTAACTATCAATTGAGATTGACAAATGGCTACAATGTACATTTCAATTACTTAATACGTTGTATTAAGAACAGAATATGACACAAGATGCAGTGTAAAAAGTTCTACAATTTATGTAAAACAGCTTATTTATAAACGAAACAACAAACAAGAAATTTTGCTTTTTTAAAAACAAGAAGTAGATAATTAAAACAAGTAGTCTTATGTAGATTGTAGGGCTTTTTATGCTGTATCTCTTGATGAATTTTGTTTTTTTTTCAATAAAGCATCTTAGATAATAAAAAGATAAAATAAGAAACCACGAATTCATTTTGTACTAAAAATATATCATTTTCATACAGTCGAAGTTTGACCGCTCAAAAGT
This sequence comes from Macrotrachela quadricornifera, assembly GCA_022393335.1. Classification (NCBI taxonomy): domain Eukaryota; kingdom Metazoa; phylum Rotifera; class Eurotatoria; order Philodinida; family Philodinidae; genus Macrotrachela; species Macrotrachela quadricornifera. The sequence goes on along the minus strand of JAJEKB010008462.1, from coordinate 7,275 downwards.
TTCTGTATTTTGAAAGTAAAAACTGCAACCATAAAACAAGCGGACTTGTATAAATTATAGCGCTTTTCATGCTGCATCTTGTGATAATTTTTTTTAAATACATTGCATTAAATGATTAAAAAATGAAATGCAAAGCATAACCATTTAGCCTACCTCAACTGATAATCAAGTTTTATATAAAAATAGTTGTTATTGAAAATTTATTATTATAATATTACTTGAGCAGTGATCAACTAGCATAGAAAAATTAAAGCTTCGCTTTTTCTTTCGCGTCATAGAAAAGAAAAATTGTAGGAAGCTTATCATGTAAAAATAAGATACATGAACCACTAATTTTGAATTACCCTAAGTATTTTCATTCTTTATTGTTCTTAAATACAGTCAGTGAAGAACACGGATGACTATGAACATTTTGCAGAACATGTCAGTCTAAACAATGTATAACTTAAATAAAATGTTATCATATTTTCGATATCTGTATTAATAAAATAAAATAAAATTTGTTTACTATTGTGACCGAATGTTTAGTAAAATTAATTATTTTATTTATATCATTACCAATGTTATATAGAATAATGAAGTTTCCCCATATGTGTCGAAGAGAAGATTTACATGCTGATGCAAATTATAAATCTATCACTTTCAATGTAATATGACACTTCCATCTACATTGATCAGACCTTTATCTTTTGAAAAAGTAACTTTGTTGTCAAAAAATTAAAAACATATTTCTTCTCTTATTAAAGTTATTCAGTTTGTTTTATAAAATTTAATGAAAATAGCAATAACATGGTGACGAGAAGCAAAAAATCTTTTTTTAATTTTTATATAAACGCAATATTTTAATAACTTGACTGCCTTTATTACAGACTTGATTATTTGCAAGAATTAGTTAAATAGAGAAGAAAAATATTTAACTTTCTGCTTGAAAAAATATTTAATACTTATTAGAATTAGAAGAAAATGAATGTTAAAAAAAGTAAAAGATAAACAATATCAGAAATGTATAGATGATTTTCGAGTTAAAATCATAATGAAATAATCTCAATTGATACTATACATACCGCTAAAATTAAATATCAATAATTATAAAAAGATATTCCAATACATGAATCATGTTTACCATTATCGACAGTTTATTATTATAATTTTTCTTCTAATTTACTATATGCACAATTGAATTTGTTATAATTATGTATTAACAACAATATCATAAATGTTTTTCTTTGAAGTTGCAGTTTTTTTAACGTTAGAGAATATTTTATTCTTTTTTCTTTTTATTTAAACACTATTAAAGAAAAAAAATAATATTGTAATTATGCCAAAACTACTTGTGATTTTAAATGATCTTTTGTCATGATTTCATTTTTTTTCTCATAAGTTCTCATTCTATATTCTCATTTCAGTATCAGATAGTTTGTATTGAGTCCATGCAATACATCAAAATACAGAGTTTAATGTCTTGTCAGAGTTTTCGTGAAATATTAGAACTATCATTAAATAATGCTTATTTTTCCATATTGAATTTGAAATATATCTTCATATGTTTTAAAATCTTTTTATGTTGTACCATCATTCTTTTGCATATTTAGAAAATTACTCCAGGTTTGTAGTAGAGAATCGATTTAATATTATCACAATTCTCTTCTTTATTAGATATTTTCTAAATGTACTATTTTTTGGTTCAACACTATTTTGTGAAGATCATTTCAGATACTTATCGATTGAGATAAGTCTGTTTTCCAAAAAAGAAATAGTATATTTTTTAATACATTATTCTAAGATACTCGTTTTGAATCAGTGTTTGACTTTGATCGGGTTGGATAGGTCTTAGAGACAATGCGCTGCGTCTTCTTTTTTCAAAACTCGTCTAACAGGAGAAGTCATCCTATTCTACAATGATGCACATTACGGAATCAGTTCTGCCTGATTCAATCTAATTCCCGAAATTCCGTTCGAAAATTGATTTCTAAATACACGAGTAAATTGTTTACTTCTATTATTGTTTTAATTTGAATATATAATTTTTTTCTTTCAGACAAATCAATCATTTGTTTTTTTCGTAACAATGCACATTCTTCTGAAAGTCGGTTTACCATTAGCATTATTCATTATAGTAACAGTTGTTGTAACTGTTCCCGTCGTTCTTCATTTTCGACAAAAAGCGGATAAAGGTTCATTATCAAGTAAGTAAAATCAGTTTTACAGATTTTTTTGTTCATCCAATTTTATTCATTTGCTAGATGAAACAATAACACAAAATGGTCTGTCAACTACTTCAACAATAACCGGTAATTAAAAAATTTATAATAAAATAAGCAGAACATTGCTTCTACTATTTTACTACTTATTTTTTTTTAAAGAGACAGAAATATCTGCACATTTGTTTGATCAAAGAGAACTTTTATTTTCAAATATAAAAAAGAAAATTTTCTTCTAAAAATAATGTTTTTAAACACTGTCTCTTGCAGCTATAAAAATGATAGATTTCCATTGTTATGAAAGTTTTTTGAAATTCCGACCTTGAAAATTTTGGTTAAAAAGACTGTCAATGCTTGATTTCATCATGTAGTAGATTTTCTTTGTAACTAAGATTTATATAATAATAATTTAACTTAAGATTTCGCTAAGTAAATTACTGGCTTGAATCCATGTTCATATTTGTAGCCAAATTCAATTAGATCAGATTAAAGCTTCAAAATTTTCTTTCGACCAAATCTAAGTTGGAGACAACATATCAAAAGCTACAGCATTAATATGTGTTATTTCAATTGTAGCTTAGATGTTTACAGCAAACTTAAAATATTTGTTCTACTCTCTATTAAAAAAAATATGCTTTCAATATCCTATAGATAGTTTCCAGCTTTGTCGCTATATAAAACTGTTAGAAGGTTTTCGAAACATCAAAAGTCTATTGAGTATTTTCTGTCAATACGAATCAAAACCCATTCAACAAGGTACCAGACTTTCTTCAATCCATTTCCCAGCTTACCAAACACTATCTTAGTCTTTATCCCCTCGACTGAAGGAAGGGTCATACGAAAAAAACTAAGATGCGTTTGTTTGTCGCAGGTCAAAAAGACATGGACCCAAAACTTTTTTAATATCTTACGTTTTTGATCTTTTGATGAAAGTCTATACAGGTTATCGATGGCCCTGAATCCGAAACTGAGGACGGCTTTTTGATATGACTAACCACTGGTCACAAAATGGACCAATCAGAAACGAGATTTTCTACATTAGGGATTTTTGCACTTTTCATAAAAGTTTCCTATAGGTTATCATTGGTCCCGAATCCGAAACTGAGGTCGAATTTTTGATACGACTGACCATTGGTCAGAAAATGGACCAATCAGGAACGACCTTTTTTATATTAGGGACTTTTGAACTTTTGATGAAAGTTTCCCAAAGGTTATCAATGACTCTGAATCCGAAACTGAGGACGGATTTCTGATTTGACTGACCATTGGTCAGAAAAATGGATCAATCAGAAACGACCTTTTTCCCCTCGACTGAAGGAAGAGCATACGGAAAAAACTAAAATTCGTTTGTTTGTTGCGGGTCAGAAAAACATCGTCTAAAATTCTCTCAGATCTCGTGATGAAGTTCAGAGGAAAAAAGACTATGTCCCTAGTGGACGGGATTTCTGTCACGCTCAATAGAGCATTGAGGACAAAAGAAAGCCACCTGAAATCATCAATACACGAACCCGTATGCCCTCAAGGATTATTATGTGACAGTATTCATAGATCTTCGCGGCCACTATATGGGGACCCACATCGGACCTCAAGGCTTGTTCTATTAGTCATCCATGAGGCCTATAATGCTACACTGTATGGGTATCCATAGGCCTTTACTTCCTATATAATACGGGCACCAACACGCACTCCAGTCCTATCTGATAGGGGTGACCCTAGAGCGTCAAGTCAAAAAGAAACAGAAGAGGGAGACCGTGATTACAGAAACCGTTTCTTGGGGTGTCAATATTGCCACTATTGTACAGGTGAAATGTAGGGTTGTTCGGGCCAATTAAAGGTTATCATAGATATGCAATAATTTGCTTCCAGTATCATCATGTTTTACTAAGAAAATATTGAAGAAACAGGTGGATGGGGAGAGGGTTAGAGATACCATCTGTTGGACCGTCAATATTGCCCCTATTGTACTTAGATCTGACCAAAAGTTCTGTGACCATTGAATAAAAATATAAAGATGCAGGGATATTTTTAATTTTATTTTATCAAATATTGAGGATAGTTGCCAATATTATTTAGAGCAAGTCCAATCCTTTCGAGCAACCTGTTAAAAGTTCTTTGGAAGTCTTTTTTTGGAAAAATTTTTGTATCTCGCGAACGGCATTTTTGTATAAGTACATAGAAAGATAGGTCGTGTTTTGTTTTTTCAGAAACTATATGATTTTTGAATTGGCATAACCCTTTTCGGCAAAATTTTTGATAATTTCTATCATCTACTTCTTAAAAAATAAGCTTTTGTTCAAAAGGCAGACGTTAAAGGAACAGTTCTGAAGAAAAGTTTGTTATAAATAACGCTTCGGGAGATAACACTTATTGATATTAAATGTAGATTATGAAGTTTTGTGAGTATTAGCGATGTTAACATAAACTACGAGTATCCAAAAAGATTCAATTCTTATACTTATTCTTTTGAAGCAATTTTCACATATCAATCTTTCTTGTCAAACTGCTATTGTCTTCTAGAAGGTAGAATATATAAGAAACCAGAAAAACAATCATAGGTGAATTATATTCATTCTTCTACACATGAGTAAACAGTCGTTAGTATGCGTGATCACTAAATTTATGAACGCATCGTTCGATAATTTAGAAAACAGCATAAAAAGTAATTAGATAAAAATACTGAATAAATCTCATGAGAATTTTTGATTAAAAATATATACAGTATGTTTTGCTGTACCATGCTATATCGAGGCTAAAAGCAATTTTTCAGAGATTTTAACCACTAACAGATATGTCTATCGATATAATTCAGTTCTTCAAGTGAAGACAATAATCTATGAATTTTCATCTTGTTTTCAATGAGGAAGATGCCTATTTTTGTATGGTATAATTTTTCTCGAACAAAATCATTGTACGTTACACTTTCTTGTTTCAATTACTTTGACATTATACATATATAGATTCATAGATGTATTTAGAAAAGATACATTAGTCATTTTCAAATGTAAAATAACATTGACAAATCCATGATTAAACATATAGCGACTATAGTTTGATGTTATTTGAACTTTCTTTGTTTACCAGGTTTCTTTGCCTGTACACTGCACACGTTTCCATTTGATATTGTTATATTTTATAGGTGACTTAATCAGCACCACAACTGGCGTAGGCATGGGTATAACGACTACCACGACCATAGGAAGCACTACTGTTACAAATACTCCAGTTGGAGTAACTACTACTGGTACAACAACAACGTCAACAAATACTAGCGTTATAATAACAGCATCAACAACTGTTAGTGTTACAACAACAAGATCAACAACTACTAGTGTTACAAGTAAGATTAGAATAGGATATCTAGTTCATTAACAAACACTTTCACTAAGTGTTAATATTTCTTTTACTAAAGATTTTTGCACCTGTAATGAAAATTTTCTAGATGTAAACAAAGCACTGTTACAGTGTTTAAATCAAGCTTTTTGAAAATGCACTCTTTTTGTGGTTTGGAGTGTTGATGGGATATAACTCCGTAGTTCTTTATTGAAAAACATTTCTTCATAAGCATTTTTTTAGAAATTTTCATCAACTATCTCTTAAAAAAACTTAACTATATACATCACAATTTGAGAAAAATCCTTGCAAAATACTTAGAATTTCATTTCACCTGATGCACCCGTTATAATTATGAAATTGTAGTTATCATTTTTCCTATAAAGATTGCTTTGACGCGAGTATACTCGTCAATAACGGTTAAAGGATTAAAAACTAGCAAAAATCTGACAAATATTTTTTTGAGAACGGTTTAAAAACAATGATTCCAAATATGAATTAGTTTAAGAATTTATGTAAAAGATACTCATCATAATAAATAATTTTTAAAGGAACTTCAAAACAAATGATTAAAATAATATACAAATGCCAAAAAAATTATTCATACGATTCCGATAATGGTGATATTTTTCATTTTTCCTAATTTCAAAGTATTTAATTATAAAGTCATTAGATATAGAAACGTATGAATGACACAGTCATACTCTATTTTTATTGAATTCATGTATAAAATATGTGATTCTACTATTAATTCGAGATCTAAAGCTTTCATATCACTTACGAACAAATACTAAGTACAAGGATGTTCGCAATTACAATATGTGGCATATAGAGGAATTCGCTAGCTCAGTGCTGTAAGATAAAAATGTGGAACTCAAATGTTTTATATGAGCTAAAATATAATCAGATACACTATAAAGAAAGTTTGAAGTAATCGAAATAAAACACAATTATCAATTTTAGTTGTCATGTGTCTATAAATCAAAGATAATCATATATTTAATATATGAGTTCAATAAAAGTAGAGTATGAATGTATCACTCGTTTATTTTTTCTATATCTAATGACTTTATAATTAAACACTTTGAAATCAAGAAAAATGAAAAATATCATTATCATCATCATCAAAACCATACGAATAATTTTTCTGGCATTTGTATGTTTGAGGCAATTTTTTATACATTCTGATAAAAACATCATGTAACACTTTAGCTTTTATGGGCAAAAAAAAATAAAATAAAAGGACGATTTCGCAAAAGTTTCAATCGAGGGAATTCTGATGTCCATCGAGCTGATTCGATTCGGTAGGAACTTTGCCATTTTATCGGACCAATGTCAATTTTACATTGACTCCAATATTATTAAAACAGGATATCATAAACTTTAAATATAGATTTTTAATTTTGAATGAATATTTTCTGTATCTTGAATAGATCCTTCATCGATGATGAATTCAACCTACTCGTCGGCTTTGACCAACAATAGTCAAATATATTGTCGTAGACCACCTTGTAATTCATCAACATCCTTTTATTTCGAAGCTATTGAAATTAGTGTATCTACATCTGGAAATTATACGATTGCATCAAGTAGTAGTCTCGATACATATGGATATCTATATTATAATAGTTTTAGACGTGCTGCTCCATTCCAAAATTTATTATTAAAGAATGATGATACCATAGGTACTCAATTCGCACTCACGTTTATCTTACAAGCTATGACAAAATATGTTGTGATCGTA